>PVLD010035994.1:0-11319 GCA_004027595.1 Dinomys branickii | reverse complement strand
GAGGATCAACTGTCTGACTAAATTTGCATGTCTGTATATGGGTCCATACATCTACAATTCGAAGATATCAATGGATAAAACAACAACTACTGTTGAGACCATATCACCTTGTCTATAGATTAGTTGTGATTGTACTATTTTCTATGATAATAGGTGTCTGTTTGTCAATATGTTTTTGTACTTTTATGTTTCTAAAATTTAAAAAAAAAAAAAAAAAAAAAAAGAGTTTATGAGTTGTATTTAAATACTTGTCTTCTATTATAGAAGACATTTTTCAATGTCTATAGTTAAAAAATTATAAAGGCATCATATTTGTAGAGGTATTGTTTATGTGTAAGGCACCATATGTATACATTTTTTTTAAGGAAAGAAAGGGTAGTTTTTATCTGATCTTGACAGATAAAAACCAGAGATGAAGAGGGATTGATGCCACTTTTCACAAATCTTGTAACACTATTTGATGTTAAAATGTCTTTAGGTATCATTTTAGTAAGACAAAAATTTAAATTTAAAAAGGACGACCGGAGGAGAAAGCTATTATCTGTCTTATTAGTGAAGAGCAAGTTACTAAACAATATGTACAGAGCACACCGTTAAAGAAGGAGCACAGTCCCTACTCATGACAGACAGTGCAGCGCTAACGGTGGGCATTCGGGTGGAGGGATCCTGGAGGGTTCTCACTTCTTCTCTGCTTGATCTATACTTTTCAAATTCTTTGTAATTTTGATGGTAAACAAACTTACTTTCGAGGTGAGAAAAAGAATCATAAAATATTATCTACATCTACAAAATAGGACATAGTTATGATTAGGTAGCAGTAAGTACTTGGTCAGCTATTAGAAAGCACTTAATTGAAAAAGTAACTAAACATTTACTCCACCTTTCCTTGTGCCAAACAGGGCGAGTATCCAGGAAAAGACGGAACAATGGGAGACGTGAGAAGGCTCAAGAGTTCCTTATTATGTAGCAATGTTTGCAAGAGCACCAGGAAGGGCAGAGTGAGATAGCACATGCCTGTAACACTCAGGAGGCTGAGGCAGGAGGCTCACTGCAAGTTCAAGGCCAGCGTGGGCTACAGAGCGAGACCCTATTTTAAAAGAAAAATAAAAACTAAAAACCAAGAGCTGGGGGAATCTCATAAAATGACAAAACGGCAAAAACTTGAAAAATACAGAATCATAATTATGGCTCAGAATCCTTGGGCCTAGACTGGCTGTGCCCACCCTTCGGTGAAGGGTGTGGGATCTTGCCAAAGATGCGTTTTAAGAGTGAGGAGAAGTGAAGTCACTGGATGTTGGTGCAAATTCGAAGCAAAAAGGAAAAGAAAGAAACAAAAGAAAAAGACGTTAGTGGTCACTTTTATCAATAATAAGACACAGGATAAAAACATGGGCTTTGGCTGCCTATGCAAAGCAACCCACATGTTGTGTTGGAACTGCGCTGATCTGCCTTCCAGGGCTAGGGAGACGCCCGGTCAGTCGCCAGGCTGACATGTGATGGGAACAAGGAGCTTTCCTTTGCTCTCCTGTGGCAGCAGTCAGGCAGACACTCCCAATACCCTCTCATGGAGCTCTTCATACATTTTCCCGCGGAAAACATCGCATTTAAATGAACGTCTAGAACTTTCCTTGGCTCCAGTCTGCTTGCAGCTCTACCCTTCATCTCCTGCCTGTCCTCTCGAGTCCCACTGTCTAGCTGCAGTGGGACAGAAGAATAAAGACGGTGTACATAGAAAGGAGACAAAGACAACCAGAACTTAAAAATTGTATTTTAAGAAAACTGCAGCTTCTGAGGGCGCGGTCAGAGTTACTCAGGACTGTTTACACAGGGATCCCCTAGGTAAATTTATGCTTCTTTCTTTGCAGATGCATCACACGTAAAATTCCTTAAAGCCAGACAAGGTAGCACACACCTGTAATCATTGTGAGTTCAAAGCCAGCCTGGGCTACATAGTCAGTCTCTGTCTCAAAACAAAAACAGAAAACTAAATTCCTTAAGGGTCCTGTAAATCTGTAAGTCAGCTTAGTTGAGGAAGTAAAAAGCAGGAACTTGATTTTAAAGTAAAGGGGCAGAGACTGAAAGAATTCAAAGAATGCTTCGATTTTCCACTTCAAGAAACAGCCCTGGGCTTTATACCTCTCACCTGTAAAATAGACCAGTTCTCTTTCTGGGGTGGGGGTTACCTCTTCCACAGCCTTCCATCCCCTAAGTGGAACAAAAATGTTCCCAGCTCCAGGAAATAATGCACCTCTCTCTTGAGGGCCCGCACTCTCCTGAAATTCTACCGAAAAAATCCCTTTATGCCACTTACTGATGTGTTCTGAAAATTCTTTTTCTGTGAAGGAGGTCAGTAAACTTGCAACCTGTCCCTTAGGTAGGGTGCTGGCTGGCTTCCCATCTCTGCTTTGGGAACATCCTCAGATCCAACGCCACAGCCACAACAACCGTGTGCACTCCTTTGAACGTCTGTTGGCATGCTCTTACTCGCTTATACCCCTTCCTTTATAACAGAAGTTTTATTCTGTTGAGAGTAATTTTGTGCCCAGTTTAAAGAGAAAAAAATAAGAAACAGTAAATTTTTATTTCCCAGCTTTTTTCGGAAATGGATGTGGCTATGTGAAATCATTTTGACCTAAGCAATTTAAGTGGAATTCTGGGGGGATTTCTAAGAAGCTTTTATTTCCTGGTATATGGGGCACCAGAACGTCCTTCCTACCAAAAGTAGAACATTAAGGCTGGAGGCAAAGGAACCACCTTGAGACCACTTCAGCATAGGCCCAGTGAAGCCCAAAAACTTAAAATCTGATATCCTTGTGGGACATATGAATTACCAAAGATAAATCAAGAAGATATAAGAATTCTAAATAAACCAATATAGCAATGAAATTGAAGATGTAATTAAAAACCTAGCAACGAAAAAAACCCTATCCCTGAAGCACTCATTGCTGAATTCAACAAGAAATTTAGAGATCTAATGCCATTACTCCTCAAACTCTTCAGTGAAATTACAAGGGAAGCAATAGTCCCAAATCATTCCTGGGAGCAAGTATCACCCTGATACCCAAACCAGAGAAGAATGCAACTAACAAAGAGAATTACAGGCCAATTTCCCTGACAAACATAGATGCAAAAATCCTCAAGAAAACACTGGCAAACGGAATGCAGCAAATCATTAAGAAGATTATACACCACGAGGTAGGATTCGTCCTAGGGATGGATGGATGGTTTCACATACGAAAATCAATAAATGTAATACACCATATCAACAGAGCCAAGGACAAAAATCACATGATCATCTCAATAGATGCAGAAAAGGCATTTGACAAAGTCCAGCACCCATTTATGATAAAAACCCTACAGAAAATTGGAACAGATGGCCTTTATATCAATATGATAAAAGCCATTTATGACAAACCAACAGTCAACATCATACTAAACAGACAAAAACTGAAAGCTTTTACTCTAAAATCACAAAGAAGAAAAGGATGTCCAGCATCAGCACTCCTATTTGACATAGTTCTGGAAACATTGGGCAGAGAAATTAAACAAAGGAAAGAAATAAAAGGAATAAAGACAGGAAATGAAGAAATTAAATTATCTTTATTTCCAGATGATGTGATACTGTACATAGAAGACCTGAAAAACTACACCAAAAGGCTTCTAGATTTGATTTAAGGCTTCAGTTGTGGAACCGGATGGAAAGTCAGCACATAAAAATCAATAGCTTCTGTGGACATCTCAGGTGGCAGGCGAGGCCTGTATGTGTGTTCCACCAGCTGCTCACAGATGGGTGAGTGGCATGGGGCAGCCTAAGCTCTGTGGACACCTGGGGTGGTGAGTGAGGACCACGCACTCCTGACCAGCTGCCTGCAGGCCCTGCTGAGGTGGTCCCAGCTCTGCACACATCCTAGTTGGTGAGTGAAGCCCGCGCCTGCACTCCACCGACTGCTTGTGGATCAGAGCAGCACAGGGGCAGCCCGAGCTCTATGGACCTCTCACTTGGTGGGTGAGGCCTGCGTGCTCCTGACCGGCTGCCTGCAGACCCTGGTGAGGTGGCATAAGCTCCGCAGACATCTTGGTTGGCAGCTGAGGAGCACATGTATGCCTCCCCAGACTGTCTGAGGACAGGCAGAGTGGCACAGGGGCAGCCTGAGCTCTGTGGATCCCTCGGTTGCCAGACGAGACCTGCACTCCCTCGACAAGCTGCCTGCAGACCCTGGAGTGGTGGCCCCTGTCTGGCCACTATTGGGTTCATGGCTGAGGCCTGCATACTTTCCATCAGTGGCCTGGAGACCCTGGTACTGAAGGCCAGCAATCCCCCATGATCACAGCTGTGGTCTGAGCCGTGTGCCCCACCAACTGCCTGGGGACCCTGGACCCAGTGGTCCACAGCCCTCTGTCATCTTGGGATAAGTATGATCCCCAGGAAAACTAGGGCCCCTAGAGACCTTCAGTGAGCTGCCTGGGAAGTGTGTGGCTCAGCAGTTTCCCTCTGACATCCAAAATGGAAAGACATAGGAGCAGAACGCAACCTCAGAACTCAATCCCACCCAGAACAAGTCCAGGAGACACTGACATAGGAGAACTTGGGAGTCACACGCCTAAATCTGTGAAATGACTGCAACTAAAATAAAGAAACAACTCCATCAGGTCATTGAAGAAACAAGATCAGAAATAATCTCCCAGGTAAAAAAAGAAATGACATCAATAATGAAAGAACTGCTCAGCACATCTATTTATTTATTTATTTATTTATTTTTTGTGGTACCGGGGATCGAACTCAGGACCTTGCACTTGCCAGGCAAGCGCTTATTCAACTGAGCTATATCCCCAGGCCCGCTCAGCACATCTAAAGAAAACATTTATAAAAAAATAGATGAGCACAGGAAAATGACGGAAACATTAAAAGAGCAATATAGGACAAAACTAGAATGCATGAAACAGATTCAAAGAGATATCCAGGAAATCAAAACTTCCATCAAAAGCCAGCAAAACCACTTGAATGAAGCTGAAAGTAGACTTTCAGATCTTGAAGACAGCATTGGCGTCAATGATTGTGAAAGAAAAGATTTCTTAAAAATAACAAAGAACCGTGAAATATCAATTCAACAACTGTCGGACAATGCAAAGAGAAAAATGTAAGATTAATAGGTGTCAATGAAACAGCAGGAGTCAACACAAGTGACATAAAAAAAAATATTTGTAGAAGTAATAGCAGAAAATTTCCCAAGCATGGAAAAAGAATCTGATATATAGGTAAGTAAGGCATATAGAACCCCAACTAGCCATAACCAAAATAAAACTACACCTAGATATATAACAATCAAGATCCCAGATATCCAGCAAAAGAACAGAATATTAAAGGCCATTAGAGAAAAGAAACACATTATCGAGAAAGGAAAGCCCACCAGAATCACAGCAGATTTCTCAACACAAACCATCAAATTAAGAAAAACTTGGAGTGAAGTATTCGAGGTCCTAAAACAAAACAATCTACAACTCAGGTTAATGTATCCTGAAAAACTATCCTTCAAATTTAATAGAGAAATAAAATATTTCCATATTATTTGGAAATATGGAAAATTGGAAATTTGGAAAATGAACAACTGAAGAACTTCACAAGCACCAAAGTAAGCTTACAAAGAATACTAAAAGATATTCTAGAAAGAGATAGAAATGACCACAATTCCAAGAAAAATGATACAAAGGAGCCACCTCATAGAGCAATCAATTAAACAGAGTAAAAGTAGGAAACCAGCAACAGGTAAATAACATGACAAAGATAAATCAACACATTTCACTCATAACCATTCATGTAAATGGTCTCAGTTCACCAATCAAATGAAGAAGACTGGCAGAGTGGATCAAGAAACAAAATCCAACAATATGTTGTGTAAAGGAAACACATTTAACTCAAAACGAAATTCATAAACTGAAAGTCAAAGGATGGAAAACAATCCTCCACATGACAAGAACCCAGAAAAAAGCAGGGGTAGCTAGTCTATTCTCAGACAATGCAAACTTCAAACCAAGGATGATCAAAAGAGATAAAAAAGGTCACTACATACTTGTCAGGGGAAAACCAAGAGGAAGAAATACTAATCATTAATATGTATGTACCAAACATGGGAGCACCCACCTATATAAGACAAATCTTAATAGACATGAAAAATGAAATAACTAACGACACTATTGTAGTGGGGGACCTTAACATTCCATTGACACAAAGAGATAGGTCAACTAGACAAAAAATCACAAAGAAATAGAAGAATTGAGCAAAAATTGTGAACAAATGGACTTAGTAGAAGTTTACAGAGTGTTCCACCCTACAACATCACAATACACATTCTTCTCAGTTGCACACGGGACGTTCTCTAAAATAGACCACAAACTAGCCCATAGAACAAGCTTAACTAAATGCAAAGAAATTCAAAGTATCTGACCATGTGCAATAAAATTGAAAATTAATGACAAAAGGTACCACAAGAACTCCATAAACACATGGAAATTGAATAATAGCCTCCTGAACAAGCAATGAGTCATGAAGAAATTAAACAATATCTACAAGCAAACAAAAATGTTAATAAAACTTACCAGAATCTGTGGTATGCACTGAAAGCAGTCCTCAGAGGAAACTTTATAGTGATGAACTCACACATCAGGAAAACAGAATGAGAACAAATAATTAGCCTAATGCTGTACCTCAAACTTTTAAAACAGGAGAACAAGTCAAGCCTAAAGCCTGGAGAAGGGAGGAAATGATAAAAATCTTGAACAACTCAATATCAATTATGGAAACTGAAAATGTAATTTAAAAAACTTACCAGCAAAGTCCAGGTCCTGATAGATTCACAGCTGAATTCTACAAGACAAGAGAAGATTTAATGCCAACACTCCTCAAACTCTTTAATGAAATTGAAAAGGAAGCAATTCTCCCTAACTCATTTCTGGAGGCAAAGCTACTGTGATAAAATCAATATGGTACTGGCAAAAAAAAAAAAAAAAAAAAACAGACCTGAGGATCAATGGAATAGACTGGAAGATGCAGCCACAACCACAAACACACTCAGCCACCTTATCTTTGACAAAGGGACTAAACGATTTCACTGGATAGGCTCTTTAATAAATGGTGCTGGAAAAACTGGCTTTCCACATGCAGAAGACTAAAACAAGACCCATGTTTATCACCATGCACCAAACTCAAGTTAAAATGGATTACAAATCTGAACATTAAAACAGAAACACTAAATCTACTGGAAGAGAAAGCAGGTAAAAGTCTTGAAGACATGGAGTAAGCAGAGAGTTCATGAACAAAAACCAAATTGCATGGGACATTCTTCAAAGAATCAACAACTGGGACATCATCTCACTGAAAAGTTTTTGCACATCTAAAGAAATCACAAGCAGAGTAAAAAAAAACAAACAAACCCACAAATTGGGAAAAAATTTTAGCTGACTGTCCCTTAGACAAAGGACTGCTATCTACAACATATAAAGAATTAAAAAACATCAACCACCCCAAATTCAAAGACCCAATATAAAAATGGGCATCTGATATGAACACACACTTCTCAGATAAAGAAATACAAATGGCAAATAAATACATGAGAAAATGTTCAACATCATTAGTCATTTGAGAAATGCAAATTAAAACATCACTGAGATATCACCTCAGCCCAGTAAGAATGGCTAGCATTAAGAAATCAACCAATAACAAATGCTGGTGAGGCTGTGGAGATAAAGAACTCTTCTCCACTGCTGGTGGGAGAAGAGACTGGTGAAACCACTGTGGAAATCAGCTTGAAGATTCCTCAGTGAACTAGGACTAGATGCCCCATTTAATCCAGCGATTTCCCTTCTGGGTATTTTCTGAGAAGAACTGATAACATCTTATCACACCCATATATGTGCATCCATGTTTATAGCAGTGTAATTTGTAATAGCTAAATCATGGAAGCAACCCAAATGCCCATCAACTGAGGAATGGATAAAAAAGTTGTGGTGTTTTTATATAAGGGAATATTACCCAGCTATAAAGAAAGATAATCTTGAGAATTTTATAGGAAAATGGACACAACTAGAGACCATAAGTGAAATAAATCAGACCCATATGTGTAAACACCATATTGTCTCACTAGTGTATGAACCTGAAAGAGTGAGTAAAATCTAGGAGGTAAAATAGGCGCTGTGAAAGGAAAGGAAACTGCTCAAAAAGAAAGAATAAGTGGGATGAGGGAAAAGAGGAAAGAAGGGGAAAAATATGTATATACATATACACAGGATAGCTAACATAGTTGTACTACTGACTTTTATTGTTCTATTGAAAGGAACAGTTAATGTTTTTTTTATTTTAAAGACAAAAGAATGGAGATATATCAACAACCAAACAGACATTAACCAGAATAACACAAAACAATAAAGGAAATACAAAATTATAGAGAAGATAGTAGGGAATTAACAATAGTTGCTGTATTACATAATGTTATCTTCGCATTTGTTGCTCAGTTGTACAAATAAAGGCACGTACGACTAATCAATTTCTCCACCCTCATCTCCCCTTTTCTCCCACCCAATCAGTCGTCTTCCCTCTGACAATAACTATACTTTTTGGTTTTATTCATTCCCTTGGGTTCTCACACTGGGAAGACACATGGCTGCTTCAAATTATGCTGCAATAAACATGGGTGCTGTCTTGGTTACTTTTCTCTCATTGCTGAGACAAAATACCCAACGCCCAAAATGAAGGAAGCAAAGATTTATTTAGCTTACAGTTTGTGGAGGTTTCAGTCCATTCTTGGCTGATGCTGAGGCAGAGTGGCACATGGTAGAGGGCAAAACACAGCAAAACAACCAGAAAAAGGGAGGAATGGTGGGCCAGCAGCCTCTTTCTACCTCCTTTACATTGTAAACAGGCTACCCCCACCCAAGGGCCCTGTAGCACTCCCATAATATTCGTACCCTCCTCTTCCACAGGCTCAGGATGCATACAAAGTAAGCACCCTGCTTCCTGTTGAGTGACTCAGCCAAACCGCTGGATTCCCCAAGTTGACACATGTATCACCCATAACAGGTGCACTCTAATTACTATGGCATTCGGTGGAAATCACCCAACCTCAGTGGTGGTACATAGGCAGGGACCCAGGCACATTATGATCAGCACCCCACTGACAAACCCTCAAGGCCTTTGGGGACCCAGCAGAGTCTGTGCGGTTGCCCCCCATGCACCACCAGGCTCTGTCCCATCACAGGAACAGTTAATGTTTAAGTGTTTGATCAATCTTCCATGTCTATATTTGAGTATCCAATTTGAAGATATAAATATTGTATTACAATACAACAACCATTGTTAATTTTGTATCACCTTGTCTGAAATTCTATATTGATTGTATTGGTTTTGTGTTATTTTCTAAATGTATGTGTGCTTCTTAATAAGTTTTTATTTTTAAAATAAAAAAATTTAAAAATCAATAGCTTTCCTGTACATGACTAAGAAATCCACTGAATAAGAAACTGGGAAACAATACTCTTCACAATCGCGTCCAAAAAAATACAATACCTAGGAATCAATCTAACAAAGGAAGTAAAAGATCTCTACATTGAAAATTACAGTGCTCTGCAAAAGGTAAAATATTCCTTGCTCTTGTGTAGGAAGTAATAATGTAATGAAAATGGCCATACTTCCAACATTATACAAATTGGATGCAATCCCGATCAAACTATCAGTAGTAGACCTCACAGAACTAGAGAAAGCATTTCTAAAATTCATTTGGAACCACAAGAGACCTAAAATAGCAAAAACAATTCTAGGCAACAAAAGCAAGGCAGGGGGCATCACAATCCCTGACTTGAAAGTATACTACAAAGCTACTGTGATAAAAACATCATGTAACTGGAAAAAAAAAAAGACTGAAGATTAATGGAACAGATCAGAAGATGCAGAGGTAACTTCAAACACACTCATCCACCTTAGTTCTTTTTTGTTTGTTTTGTTTTGTTTTTTTTTTTGGCGGTACTGGGGATTGAACTCAGGACCCTGCGCCTGCTAGGCAGGCACTTACTCCACTGAGCTATATCCCCAGCCCTCAACCACCTTATGTTTGACAAAGGGCCCGACCACATTAACTGGAATAAGATGGCCTCTTTAATAAATGGTGCTGGAAAAATTGGCTTCCAATAACATATCACTCACCATTCACTACCCTAAAATAAAGATGGATCAAAGACCTAAATATTAAAACAGAAACAGTAAATCTTTTGGAAGAGAGGACTCTTGAGGACATAGATGTAGGCAGAGACTACATGAACAAAACCCCAGTGGCATGGGGCACTACAAAGAATCAACAACTGAGATCTCATCTTATTAAAAACCTTTTGCCCAGCAAAAGAAATCACCAACAGAGTGAAAATATAACCCACAGTAGGAAAAAATCGTAACCAGTTTTTCCTCAGAAAAATGACTAATATCTAGAAAATACAAAGAATTTTTTAAAAATCAGACCCCTTAAATATAAAGACCCAATCCTAAAATAATCCTAAAATGGGCATATGAAATGAATAGACACTTCTCAGATAAAGATGTTCAAATGAAAAAGAAATACATTAAAAAATATCCAGCTTCACTGGTCATTCAAGAGGTGCAAATTAAAACAATGCTGAGATTCTATCTCACTCCAGAAAAAATGGCTATCATCAAGAACTCAACCAACAACAAATGCTGGTGAGGCTGTGGGGAAAAAGTAACCCTTCTCCAATGTTTTTTTTTTTTTTTTTTTTTTTGCGGTACTGGGGATCGAACTCAGGACCCTGCTCTGACCCTGCGCTTGCTAGGCAAGCGCTTATTCCACTGAGCTATATCCCCAGCCCACCCTTCTCCAATGTTGATAGGAGTGTAGACAGGTGCAACCACTGAAAATCAGCATGGAAAGTCCTCAAAAATCTGAAACTAATAATCTGGCTAGGAATTGAGTTCAGAACATAAGCGGGGTGCATGGCGAGTTATTAGTACTAAGCAATGTCTGAGAACAGCACAAAAATCTAAACTGGGAGAACCCTAAATGAAGGCAGCAGCAAACTGTGGAGTCAGAGAGTACGGTGCCCCCATGTGACTATAACTGCGGAGTCAGAGGGTAAGGAGCACCCGTGTGACTGTAACTGTGGAGTCAGAGGGTAAGGAGCACCCGTGTGACTGTAACTGCGGAGTCAGAGGGTAAGGAGCGCCCGTGTGACTGTAACTGCGGAGTCAGAGGGTAAGGAGCGCCCGTGTGACTGTAACTGCGGAGTCAGAGGGTAAGGAGCGCCCGTGTGACTGTAACTGCGGAG
>PVLD010035993.1:0-11319 GCA_004027595.1 Dinomys branickii | reverse complement strand
GTGATCTGGTCGCGAGCGCCGATATCTCACCAGTTATTGGAGTACCTGCAGGCATGAAGGTTCCAAGGTGCCAGTCTATCCTTTGGGGCTTTCTGCGCGGCTCGCCCGATGCGCACGAAACGTGAGACCGCTGGACGTTGCCGCCGCCAGAGAGCCGATCTCTGTCGGGAGTCGCCGGAGAGCTGCGCCGGGTCGGGGGTGCGGGAGGGATCGAGCTGTCTGTATTCTCGGGGCGCCAGGACCCAGCAAATCCCTCTCTCCCGCGCGGCTCGCCCGACACGCGCGAAACGTGTGATTGCCGGGCGTCCCCGCCGCTAGCAAGCCGATCTCTGTCGGGAGCCGCTGGGGGGCTGCACCGGCTCGGGAGGCGGGAGGGCCCGAGCCGGCCGCGCTCCCACTGTGGTTGGACCGATCCCAGCTTCTTCCCCACGGGGATCGTCCCTGGCTCCCAGCGTCTGGGACTTTCCCACGTCTCGCCCCGGCAGCCTGGTCCGCCCTACCACATCTCCCCCGGCATCTCAGAGAAATATGCCCAGTTTAAACTTCCCAGCCGAGGTCCCGGCATTCACGCTCGCCAAGTCTGTCTCGAGCTGGTGGTGTTTATTTAGGAGGTTTGCTCCCTTGCTGCTCACCTGGTCGCCATCTTCCCCGGATCTCCCCGAGGAACTTTTATAAAACACATTGATACTATCCAGTATTAAGACATCAAGAAGAGTCTAAACAAACATTGAAGTTGAGGATATAAATTGGAAAACACTTTTGTAAGAAGACAAGGAATTGCAACTATAGGAAAAAACTGAAAATGGAAAAGCATCCTTTGAGAGGAATACAGCACTAGATTAGTTTCCTTCCATTTCACTGAGACAGATGTTATAAGTTTACTTATTAGTATATATTATGCACTGTCTTGTTGCCTCTAGAGAAAGAATGTCAGGGTAGGATTTGGAAAAGACTATATAAGAACCAGAAGCTGAATGCCTCACATTAATTCGTAGTTCAGTTAGTTACTATCTGTGTGACTTGGGCAAATTACTTTGCATTTCTGTATCATCTTTTAAAACAAGGTAAAATAAGAACACCAGTAGGATCTAACTGAAAGTGAAATTATAAGAATTCCAAGAAATTTGGCATATTAAACTATGCAACGTCTAGCACACAGTAAGAGCTCAATAAAGGAAGCCATTTCTATTTTATGTGTTCAGCAGAATGTTGTCCACGCGTGCATGTCTGGATCATTGTTAGCCGGGGTATGGTACTTTGATGGTGAATTCCTTGAATCTAGGCATGGATGACCTGCCTACTAAGACAAAATGCACTGTTAATGAGCTATGATATGAATCTTGGTAACTAGATTTTGTTTTTCCAGAAAGGGAAGACAAAGCTGACTATTTTTGGAAAGAGTTTCGTCTGTTAACAAAGACACTTTCAAGTCAGAAAGTCCTGGATCTCTGTTATTGCTGCATACTTTTGCCAGTAACTCCTTCAGCAAAGAATCACTATCTTCCTCTTACCTTGCACACCCAGCACCCCATCTATGGCCACAGTGTACTTTCTTTACTCATCCACAGGTACCAGGAAAAGATTTGGCAAGTGTCAATGGGTAAAAAGAAAGTCAGACTAAGCTAAGCCTACAGTATTGGCAGGGAGCCAGGATGGCATTGATAACTTCAGCACTAAAGGAAAGTGCCAGTTTGTCTCACTGTTTGATGGCTTTTTGGATGGTAGAAAAATAAAACTCAATCTGTCATGTAACTAACAGAATTCCTTTTAATTGCTTAATTCCACTCTCCGTGCAAACCAAATTTCTTCTACTAAATTTAATTTTCATTCCAGATGTTAGTCCAGAAAGCAAATAACCTCCTCGGGAGTGGAAACCCAATCTGGAATTTGGAAAAAATCTGATATGGTGGTAATGATATGAATAGGGGCTTTGATGAGTCTGATATGTAGTGATGATAGTGATAAAATACATAGTATGCGTTAGCTAGACTTTCTTGAACCAGTTGAATGAGAGGCTGAAGGCTCAGAGTTAATTGTTTCATTTTATGGCTGGAGATGTTGACATTTAAAGCTCATAGGTCCAAAGCTGATTTTTCCTGATGAATCTATAATACTTGAATTGAAAGCTAATATGTTGTTAGTTTGGAAGTTCCTGTGGCTTAGAGTTAAAAGAGGGTTGCAGATATGGTCACGTCTCTCCATGGAGACTGAGTTAGAAGATTCCAGTGCTCCTATTTACATCCCACCTCCCTAAAAGAGAATTAAACTGTGCCTCATAAGTTATTATTGAGTGGCTGCTAAATAGCTGTGAGCCACAAATCGGAGGGGTTGTATTAAAACAACAACAAAAACCCTTCTATACCTCCTATGAAAGATATTGTTCTTTATAAAAAGGCTGCCTGAGCTACTATATGTCACCAAAGAACCATACTAACCTTAATGTCTTTACATTCACAGCAGGGCCTGATACACAGTTTTATTTTACTTATTTATTTAGTTTTTTAGGGTTTTGAGACAGGGTCTCACTATGCAGTTCGGGCTGGCCTTGACCTCACATTGCAGCCCAGCATTTCCTCAAACTCACAATGATCCTCCTGCCTCAGCTTCCCGAGTGCTGGTATTACAGGTGTGCTCCACCATTCCCAGGCCAATACTCAGTTTTAAAAAATAAATTAATGCTTTGCTTTTTCAGTAAAAGTTAACAAAGTCTTCCAAAGCCAACATGTTTTATTTTCTAAAATATTTGGAAGGCTGATGAGACAATTTGTGTGGGTGGTTAAGACAGCACTGGCAATAATCATAAATATCCAGATTCAGATTAATAAAATGTTTACTCTTATACCAGTTTTTAGAAGATAAGATTACTTTGTGCTAATGAGTGGAAGTTAGTGAATAATACTTCACTGGTTCTCCTACATAAGAGGCCATAGGCTCTTGGTATACTGAGGGGAATATCTGGCCTTTTTGGAATCCTTGTTAATTCAAGAACAACCTGATTTCAGAATTATGTCAGTTCCAGAAACAAAATACTTTTGGTACTGGGTATATTTTATATCTTGGAGAAGCAACTACCTTCTAAGTATCCTGTATACCTAAGAAACTAGTGCTTTATGTTGTGGTGATAAGGTGTTTCAGAACATACATGGATGCTGACTTGTTTTTAAAACTTTATTAGGACTGTTTCCATTCCTTGCGTGGAGTTGGTGCATGTACATGACATATCCTGATCCCCTTTCCATACCCTCTTCCTCTCATAAACCCCCAACTTCTGCACCCTTTCCAAATTGAGAGAGATCGCTCTCCATGCCTTCTCTTAGCAATCTTTTATTTTGATCTTTATTTATAATTTGGGTTTCTCCCATAAAGTAAACCATTAAATGTTTAAGCTTGTGCGTCAGATTTATTTCACTTAGCATTATGTTCTCAAAATACATCCATTGCCGTGCAAATAAATACATGAAGAAATGCTCCGCATTAGTGGCCATTAGAGAAATGCAAGTTGCAACAACATTGGGATGGTGGCTTGTCATGGATAAAATTATGATCATCCAATGTAATGTAGCTGTTTTTTGGTACTGTCTACCAGAGAAATCTGTTTTCTTAAGGCGCTTAAAATTACCTGATATTATATTTGTCAGTTTTTATCTTCCTCATTCTCTAGTCTTTAAGTAAAAAAAAATTGGCAAGGTACCTGGTATGTTTTATTCTCCATAGATTTTTTAGCACCCAGTACAATGCACATCACATAGTAGGTATTCAAATATATACAGAAGGAATAACGAATGAACTGCTCAATAGCGAACGATCCTCTGGGAGCTACCTTGCCAAAGAATCTGGACCTATTCTATGCTCAAATCAATATTTAACCAAAAAGTATCAGTTGTATAACTCATCTACAGTGTAATCATTGAGCATTATAGCCTCTGTCAGATCAGAGTGATTCCTATATGAGTGACTAGTGTACTTGTTTGTTGAATATACAGAGCAGAACATATATATTTAAAAATCAATCATAGGAGTTGAGCATCTTCTTTTCAATATTGCCTTCAGAGAGTTGCAGGTCTCCACCATATGTGTAAGCCTACCTGTCATCTCTAGCTTTATCACATCCGTAATTCACAAGACATGACTGTGAATAATTGTGACTATCTTTACAGGACTAAAGTTTTCCATCAAAGAAGATAATTTGTCATTTGTTTAATTAATTGATTAATTATCAGTGCTATTTTCTGTAAGTATTTTAAACCTTTTTTTCTCCATGCTACTATAAAATAGCAACTATATGGACATTAAAAAATAAGATAAATCATTTTTTGGCTCCTCACCATGTATAAGGTAAAACTTAAACTTCTTAGCATGGCACATGTACTAGAAAATTTCCCTTTGTGTGGAATTAATCTTTCCCTTTCTTTCCTTCTCTGTGCTATAGGAGGTTGATCCTATATGAAGTGAATAAATAGGTTCTTGCCCTCTGTGTGCCACGTGGATTTGAGCAGTGAGAGGTTTCAGCAGGAGGGGTAAAGGTTGTTGAAAGTGTAGTTGGGATTTTTATTCCAGCCCTCCTTCAAGGCCAGGTTGCTGTAGTTTGGCTGTATGCTTTTAATTGTTCACATTTTTGCACCATTTTATTATTTCAGTTTATTAGTGCATCCCCTATGAGAAGTTCATACATGTACCTAAGGCATCCTAATTCCATTTTTCTTTCCTTTTCCCCTCCCTTTCCCCTGCCTCCATCCATCCCTAGATCTACTTTCTTTTTGGGGGGACACGTTTGCTGTACATAACAATTACATTCATTGTAGGGAGATTATACATACATATGAGAAAACTTAATTATTTTTCCTTATCATCCCCACCCTCCATCGCTGGACCCACTTCCTTTTAGCATTGCGTCTGTTGAAGCTAAGAATACAAAGTACCAAATGAGTACCGACAATAAAAAGACAATACAGAAAAAATCAGAAAATAATGAAAATAGGAATATAAAGCTTTTGGTGGACTACCTTTTCTGTATTATATTTATTTTAAAATATAGACTGCTATCTTTTTATAAGGAGTAGGCTGATACTGTTTTTATGTATCACTTTGTGACTACTGTGACTCTTCCACAGGGGCTTTGCTGCTTTGACCATTACAAATTAAAACAAGGATCTCCAACATGGCTGACAAGAAGAGGAATCCTGTCAGAGATACAGGGAACATCAGAAACACAGGCAATTGAAAGTGGGGGAGGGATTTACACTCTGTTATAGAAAATGAATATGGAAGAAGATACATGTAGATCCAACAAAACATCTAAACAGTAGTTTTAAAATGGGCAGGTGTTCCCACTGGGACCTGTCCACACAACCCCACCCTTGCTCATCCTGGAAACAACTATTTTGAAATTGGCTCAAATAGCATGAGGGACACCAAGAACACTGCAGAGTGTTTTCCCAGGATACACTCTGAGTGTAAGGGCCCCTCCTCCTCATCATCCCTTCTCCAAACACTAAGGAAGATATGCCCTTGTATCATCCTCACCAACACTCAACAAGGCCAGGGGAAGCTCACTCCTCCACACTCACGGCTCTGGGAAGTGAGAGGATAAACAAAGGAACTGTGACCTCAGATTCCACCCACCACACTGTGACCACCTGAGTCACTGTACGGAGTCCTGGGCCAGCCTGAATGTCCAGCTCATGACCTGAAAGAGTCCCAGTCCCACCTGAGTCCCCAACGAGTGTCCCAGGCCTGCCTGAGTACTTGACACCTCAGTTTGTTGTGAGGCACACTAGAGTCTCTGTCTGACAGCTAATGCTGATCTTACACCCAACTGAGTCTTTGGCTGGAACTCCAGCATTGTGTGAATCTCTTCCCAGTGCCTATTGCCCCACACCCTTTCTGGGCTGCCTAGAATCTCCCACTGGCACGCAGCATTTGGCCTGTGTTGGTCTGAGTCTCTCTGGTACCCTAGGCCTGCCTCATTCTTCAGTCAGTACCAGGTGACCTGTAGCCTCCCTGGGAAAACCAGTCTCCATATGGCACCCTGTGTCCATGTTGGGACTATCTGATTCTCCACTGAGTGCCATGATGTGGGCCTAAGTCTCTGTCTGGTGCCTCAGGCCAGTACCCAAGACACCATAGTGTCTCTCTGGCACTTAACTGGTCTCAAGCTTCCTTGAGTCTATCTGGTGCCTGCTTCAGTCTCCATCCAGTGATTAGAGCCCTCCTTGAATGGCAGAGTTTCTATCTGGCTCCTCATATTACTTCTGCACCCACCTGAGTCTCTAGTGAGTGCTCCAGGCCCTCTTGAATCTCCACCTGGTCCTTTGAGCTGGTTCCATGACTGACAGAGTTTCCATCCAGTACTCAGCACAGGTGCAAGTGCTACACTCGCTCCAGGGCAGGTAGTTTGCATACAGTGTAAGTAAGGGAAAGAAGCTTGCTTTCTGGGCCTGCTCCTCCCTTTTCACTCTTGCTACTTTTGTTGTTTTCCAACTCACGTGCCACTCTGCCTTGGAGCCAGCTGAGTATGGACTGAAACCTCTACCAACAGTGAGCCAAATAAACCTTTCTTTCCTTAATGTTACGTGCTGTGTATTTTGTCTCAGCAATGACAGAAAAGTAACCGAGACACCCCGGCATGCCTGAGTTTTCACTCAGTGCATGGCATCTTCTCTGGGTCTGCCAGAACCTGGGAAGAGCCCCATCAGTACCAGGTCCACTTCAGTCTCAGCTTGACACTTCAGACTGATCCAGACTCCACAGGAGTCTCTATTGGCACCCAGCACTGGTCCTAGTTCTGCCTGCATCTACCCAGGTGCTCCAGACCCATATTATTATTCACGTAGCACTTAGAACCTTCCCTATGGCCACCAGAGTCTCTGTCTGGTACCACACAACAGTCCTGGGCCCACGTGAGTCTTCACTTGGCACTTTGAACTGGTGCCACTTCTGCAGGGGTCTCCAACTTTCATCCAGTGCTAGTCCTGAGGGAAGAGATTAGGATATGGCAAATTGGCTGGGGAGGTGGGCATATCTCCATCACAAAGTTCTACGATACATGTACAGAACAGTCTCCAAAGTCCTGCACCTGGAATCAATCGCAGTGCTATCTTTAGTTCTTCTCATGAATACTCCAGCAAGTTTTTCATACAATGGCCTAGACCTGCTGTCAACCTGAGGAGTGGGAGATATAAAAGATGGCCACCATCAAGCCTGGCACACTATGCACTCTTTCAGTGGCTCACCCCATTACTTGAAGGATGAATGTCTTTCTCATTTTTAATTGGCCTGAACTCAGTTTGCAGAGTATGTTTATTTCTGTTCATACTTTTGCTAAATCTAAAATTTGCTACCATTTGTGCTTTTCATGACCAATTATTTGTTCAGGACAGACAGAAGTAGAAACCAACTCTAGAAGGAGACTCCAGCATCCCCAAATCTGGTAACATATCTTGCTAAAGCTAGCCAGGAGATAAGGCCTTTGGGCATAGTTTTGTTTCTTTCTTTGTAAAATCTATAGCCAAGAATATTCTTTCTCTTTTCCTCTCTCCTCTAGGAAAGCTCCAATATCCTTCTCATGCTTTACCTCCAAATATAGAGTTTCATCCTTCAGAGGCCTCAAATCCTTTTTGATTATTGGGGAGAACCAGGGGACAAGGCAGTGATAAAAAATAATGGAAGCTGGGAACCTCAGGAAATTTTCTCATGGTACTGAGAACTGTTTCCTGGTGTGTCCCACTATGTTGAGCAGAGGAAGAGAAGAACATGACTTCTGTGTTTTCCAGCAAGTTACAGGCCCACAAGTCCATCTCAAGTTTATCTCCCCTTTTTTTCCTTCTTTTTCCTGTTTTAGGTCACTCACTGGGAGAGTCAGAGTTAGTAAAAAGCTGTGAGAGAGCTTGTTTTTAACCTAGTGGCAGGACAGATAATTCAGACTCCAAGTGTGGAATCTACAGTTTAACATGACATTTTGTTCTATCTGCCACTATAATTTCTGTTTCTGTTAGCCACTAGAATTTTCTCAGCTTTCTCACTCTTTTGGCAAAAATGGATATTTGCAACTTGATTTCCTGCTTGAGTAACAGCCTACTCCAGTTTATGCCTTTTTGTGCTCAAATTCTCACCTTTGCTCCTCCCTCGATGTTTTTTAATATCTGATTATCCTTAGTAAGTCACTTTCTTAGGGCTATATTTCATCCTAGTCCACCTTTCTGGCATGTTTGTCAGCCATTTTGGCTCTTCATATAAGTTAGTCTCATCGTTCAAGCATATTTAGCAGCCATTTTGGTTTATCATATACATTTGTTATGTGGGTCCATCTTCTTTGTTGGCCATTTTGGTTCATCCTGTAAGTTAGTCACATAGATTTAAACATATTTGTCAGTCGTTTTACGTGGTAACATGGGTTGGTCACATGGTTCTGCCATGTTTATTTGTCATTTTCTTTCCTTTTTTTCAACTGACTTCATGGTAACCAGGAAATTTCACTCTTGTAGAAACGCTACCAGAACCTAATAAGGCAGAGGAAGTCAGAATTCTTCAGCTCCATCATCAGGCTCTTCACACAGCTTTAATCCCATAGGGTGTATTTGGAGTGCTGTATTTGATCCTCTGACTCACAGCTCTTCCTGCCCCAGGCACAGGTCTCAGGAGCAGAGGGGGCTACTTGAGTTGAAATCCCCTTTTTAGTTACAGATACCCAACAATACAAAAAATGGATAGGATGACTTTCAGAGGATTCTAGTAGGTTTGTAGATGGGTATCAAATTTTGACACTCACTTTGGTTCTATTGTGGTGTAATGCCCAATTCATCTTGGCCACTTGCTGTGCTCCAGATGAAAAATGAAGAATCCTAGAAGAGGGTAAGATTATGGAGATGAACAATATAATTTGAGAAGGTGAGGAAAGGCCCTTTGAGAGTTTCTTATCCTCTAAAAGAATCAAAGTGGGACTGCAAAACTAGAGATGGGATAAAAATGAATTTTGACATTATAGGTGCTCTTATCATGAGAATCTGTTAGTTATGACAAGGTGAGAGTGGTCATGCATGAAAAGAGGAACGCCCAGAGGGATCACAGGGCTGATTAGTAGAAACCTTTTGTAAATATACAAACCTATATCCAACTTTGAGGGAGGGACAGGCACTGATGAGACATAATTGCATGTGTCAATTAGCCCCAGGTATTTGGCACAAATTACATTAGCTTCATATGGGGCCTCAGATGCCTATGAATCAGTTGCTGGACATGGGCTTTTCTGTGTTAAACAAGAGGGATCTAAGTGAAGGTGAAAATAGAAGGGCCAGAATTACAACTGTCACAAATATCAATGTTTCAAACACTGGCAAATTGTTTAAGGGAAAACCAAAAGACAAATGAGGAAAAAGTTTTTGTTGAAATACAAGAACACTGGGCATATGACTTTACCAAGCCACCACCTGAGCCCTGCTCCAGGTGTATGCAAGCTGATGACCCTGATTCATGGTAATAGAGGACTGATGGTTCCCATTCTCAGAGAGTGTCTAAGCCAGCCAATACCTTACTCTCCTGCTCTGATGAAGAATGAAAGGACCCAGCAATGCCCCTGTCTCTTGACATCACCATCTCCTGTGAAGAACTCTGCGTGTCTCTGGGTGTTGTGTATGAGACACTGCAATTACTGATAGATACAAGGGCACCTCATTCTAACTTCCTTCTCTGGATAACCCTCTAGATCTACAGCCATAATTGGGACTGAAGGACTCCTCAATGGAACTTCTTTACTGATGCTTTGACATGTCACTTCAAAGATTAAATGTTTAACTACGAGTTTTTAATTGATCCAGTGTGTTCTACTCTCTTACTATAAAGCGATTTACTAGCACATTTTGTGGCAATTCTCAAATTCCAACAAATGACTAAGTAAACCCTCCCTGACATAGGCAACAGGTGGATCCTGTTGTATAGTATGATGGAATAGCTGGTAGGGTGAATTTGGCAATGCTGGCAGCTACAAATTTATAAGATTGTAACCAATTTCCTAACCAAACAGTATGTAGTCAAATAAGAAGCCCATAAAGACCTCCAGCTCCTCATAAACAGTTTTCTCAAAAATGATCTTCTGGAGTCTTGCAACTATCCAGACCATAATCCCACCCTCCTCATAGCAAAGTCTTCAGGAGATTATAGAATGGTACAAGGCCTCTTACTCATTAAGGAGGCTGTAATTCCAATCCACACTCTTGTAGCAGATTCATATATATTGTTTTCCTAAATTGCAGAAGACAAGAAGACTTGTTTAGGGCAGGAGGCCCAAGATCACTGAGTGTGAATTTGGTTCCTACATAGCACTTGTTCCTCAGGTGTAAGAATGTATCCCAATTATTGAAAAGTCTGGAGCAACATCTGAGCCTTTTTCTTTGAACTTTTCTATCCCTTCTAGCTAAAAAAATGAGGGCTTGGATAGTGTCATATTTGGATAACTGCGAAGTTAGAATATCTTCTACATACTATAGGACAGTTCCCTATGTAAACTCTATTTTCCTGCAACCAGAGCAGTACTAGAGCCTTGGTCTTTGAAAAAACAACTCAGGTGTTCCAGAGCTTCACAGAAATCGCTTTCTTTCTGGTGGTCTCTTTCTTCAAACAATTCAGTTGGGGCAGAATTTACTCTAGAAAGGTGAATCTAGCTCTATCTCTGCCACCGTTGTGTGGACGCAGAGACCATATGACCTAGCAAACACATGGAAGTTGCACACATGAGGTCTTCTTGGAGTGTTCAAACTGGTTTCTGCTAGATTTTTGTTATTATATTGCTTTCTTTATTTTCACATTTTGCTCTTTTCTACTGCTTTAGTAGGTTATTCTCTCTTCTCTCCTCTCCCAATCCTTTTCTCCACTTCAAGCATTTGTAGCAATATTACTTGTGGATGTTTTTACTTACTTTTCCTACTTTTTAAATTCCTATCAAGTTTTTTCTTATAATTTGCTCATTCTCCGTCACCATTTCTTCTCTTGTACTAACATTATGTCCTCTCAGTTCTATTATTTTTGCTCTTTTATAAAATCTCACTAGCCCCTTATCTTCCCTAGATGCTTTTCCACCCTACAGGGGCACAAATTTAACAGTAGGTTCTGACAACTTCTTAACAGTCTCCAAACCCAAGTTACATTTATCTCCCCCCATATCCCATCCTCCCCACTAGCTTATTGTTTATTGCCTAAACCTTCACCAGTAATCCTACACCGCAAATATAAATTCTTCCATATACCTGACCCAATTATTTTACCTTATTATTTATTTATTATTGTTCCTATCTAACTCTCCCCATCCTGATTCATATACTTCTTTCA
>PVLD010035992.1:0-11320 GCA_004027595.1 Dinomys branickii | reverse complement strand
CAGAGGTTTATTTAGCACACAGTTCTGGAGGCCGGGAAGTCCAAGAGCATGGTGCTGGCATCTGCTCAGCTTCTGATGAAGGTCTCATGCTGCTTCAACTTAGAGCAGAATGTAGGAGAAGCAGTTAAGTGCAAAAGATAAACAACATGTGCGGCGGACTTGCTTCATAACAACTCACTGTTGCACCAACTCGTCCAGGCCTGGGAGACTGAGGGCTCACTCACATAAGAAAGACACCCTTTTGTGAGGTCTTTGCCTCCCGCTGGGTCCCGCCTCCCAGCAGTGCCCCAGTGAGGCATTAGGCTCCAATACTTGGACATTTGGAGGATACTCTCAAACCATAGGAGTCTATGTTGAACACAATATTTTTAAGAGTCCAGTAGTACTTCTGAGAAACAACTCCAGGCACATTTGGCTCTTTGATTTTTGACAAAGGGGTACAAAGTATACACTGCAGGAAAGAGAGCCGTTTTAATAAGTGGTGCTGGGAAAATTGGCTCTTCACACGCAAAAGATTGAGTCTAGACTTGTATCTCTCACCATACACTAAACTAAAATCAAAATGAGTCAAATATCTAAGTGTTAAAACAGAAACGCTTAACCTGCTGGAAGATAAAATTGTTACAACTCTTGAAGACACAGGTGTAGGCAAGGACTTTCTGAACGGAACTCCAATGGCACAAGAAATAGTACCAAGAATCAACAGATGGAGCTGGGCGTACTGGCACAGGCCTGTATTCCCAGCACTTGGGAGGCTGAGACAGGAGGATTATTGCGGATTTGAGAACAGCCTGGGCTACAAAGTGAGCTCAAGACCAGCCTGAACTGCATAGTGAGACCCTGTCTCAAAAAAAAAAAAAATCAACAGATGGGATGGTATCAAATTTTAAAACTTCTGCACAGCAAAGAAAACAACCAACAGAGTGAAGAGACAACCTATGGAATAGGAAAAAATTTTGCCAGCCCTTTTTCCTCAGACAAAGGGCTAATATCCAGAATATATAACAAACTCAAAAAAATTAGACCCTTAAAATAAAAGATCCAATCCCAAAACGGGCAATTGAAATAGACACTTCTCAGAATTACAAAAAACCAATAAGCACATGAAAAAGTATTCAATTTCACTGACCACTAGAGAAATGAAATTTAAAGGACACTAAGATTCCATCTTACTCCACAAACAATGGCTATCATCAAAAAACTCAAATAATAACAAATGCTGGTGAGGCCACAGTTTAAAAGGAAGCCTTCTACTTTGTTGGTGGGAATGTACACTAGTACAATCAGTATGGAAATCAGTATGGAATTTCCTTAAAAACCTGGAACTAGAAATTCCATTTCACTTACCTATTCCCATTCTAGATTTTTTTTCCTGAATGAGTTAAAGACATTATATTACAGTAATAAGTGCATACCCACGTTTATAGCAGCACAATTTATAATAGGAAAATAGTAAAAGGGGTCTATATGTCCATCAGCAGATGAGTGGATAATGAAAATGTGGTATTTATACACTAAATAGAGTACCACTCTGCCATAAAAATGATACACTTGAGTCAACTGTAGGAAAATGGATGCACCTTGAGACCATAATTTTAAGTGAAATAAATCACATACACAAGTTAAATATTTCATGGTTTCTCTTATATAAGAAACCCAAAACATAAAAAAGTTAAAGAGCAAAATAAAAATGTACCAGGAAAATTAGATATCCATATGCAGAAGAAAGAAATTAAACCCTTATTTAATATTATATACAAAATCACCCATGAAGGGATGAAAGACTTAAATGCAAGACCCAAAAGTATGAAACTACAGGAAAAAAAGATAAAAAAAAGCTCCATGACATTAGTCTGGGCAAGAATTTTTTGGATGTGATCTTGCAACAAAACCAAAAATCTAAAAATTGTGAAGCTAGGGTAAAGAGGCAGGGCAAAGTGGATTATGGGGGTGCACATGACAAAACTATGTTATATACATGTGTGAATCTGCTAGGATAAAACTCATTAATATGTATAACCAATAAGTACTAATAAAAAGATGTAAAAAA
The DNA here is from genome assembly GCA_004027595.1 of Dinomys branickii. NCBI lineage: Eukaryota > Metazoa > Chordata > Mammalia > Rodentia > Dinomyidae > Dinomys > Dinomys branickii. The sequence goes on along the minus strand of PVLD010035992.1, from coordinate 9,270 downwards.
ATAAAACTAGCCATTAACAGAGCAAAAATAGATAAATGGGATTGCATCAAATTAAAAAGCTTTTGTACAGCAAAGTAAATAATCAATAGAGTGAAGAAACAACCTATGGAAAGGAAGAAAATATTTACATAGCATACATCAGTAAGGGGTTATTACACAAAATACATAAATAACCTAGACAACTCAATAACAACAATAGCAAATCTAAGTGCAAAATGGGCAAAAGACTTTGTTATGGTTGATACATTGTGTCAACTTGGGGAGTCTAGAGGTTTGGCTGAGTGATTTAGCAGGAAGCCAGGGTGCTTACTTTGTACACACCCTGAGCCTGTGGAAGAGGAGGGGGTATCTTGTTTAAAATGTAGGGGAAGGAAAGAGGCTGCTTGCCCTCCATTCCTCCTTCTTTCTCTGGTTGTTTGTGCTGTATTCTGCTGCCATGAACGTTTGCCCTCTGCCATGTGCCACTCTGCCTCTGAAGCAGCCAAGTATGGACTGAAACCTCCACAAACTGTAAGCTAAATAAACCTTTCCTTCCTTAATTTTAGATGTTGGGTATTTTGTCTCAGCAACAAGCAAAAAGTAACCAAGACAGACTTCAACAGAGTTTTCTCAAAAAAAACCATGCAAATTACCAACAGGTATAGGAAAAAATATTCAATATAACTATCACCAGGTAAATTCAACTTAAAACCACAATAAGCTGTCACCTCACCTGTCTTAGCTACTTTTTGTTGCTAGGATAAAATTCCTGACACCCACAAATTGAAGAAGGAAAGGTTTATTGTAGCACACTGTTTGTAGAGGTTTCAGTCCATAATTGTCTGGTTCTAGGGCAGGGTAGCAAGGCAGAAGGGCACCACAGAGGAGAAACAGTCTGTAGCAGGGCAGGCAGGAGGCAGCTAACCTTCCTTCTTTCTCTTTTTATTCCATCCAGGCTGTACACCTATTGATTGGTACTAGCCATACCCAGGATGGGTTATCTCTCTTCAGTAAATCCATTATCCATGCCCAGAACTATGCCAAACCAATCAGTGGACTAATCCAGTATCACACATTCAGGATTCAGTATCACACACCCAGGGTCCAGTCACTTCCCAAAAGCGCCCCCCCACCTATGAGTGCATGAGACTTTGGGGTGACATCTAGATATAAGCCCAGTTCAAATAGGTATTATCAAAAAGATAATAAGTGTTGGTCAAAATGTGGAGAAAAGGGAAGACGTATGCTCTATGTGGGAATGTAGATTAGTATAGCCATTACAAAGAAGAGTATAGAGATTCCCCCCAAAATTAAAAAGAATCTATCATATGATCCAGAAATCTCATTACGGGATATATATCCAAAGAAATGAGATCAGTATGTTGACAAGATATCTTCATGCTCATCTCTGTTGCAGCATTATTCACAATAGCCAAGACATGAAATGTCTATCAACTGATGAATGGTTAAAGAAAGAGGCATGCACAGTGGCACAGGCCTACAGTCCCAGAACTTGTGAGCCTGAAGCAAAAGGATCACAAGTTTGTGTCCCAACCAAGCTATTTAACAAGACCCTGTCTCAAAGAAAACAAAAAACAACAAAACGAAACAAAATGAACAAATGAAAAGCAAGGGCAAGTGATGAAGTTCAGTGGTAGACTGCTCCTGGGTTTGAACCCCAGTACTGCTAAAAAAAAAAAAGGTGGTACATACACACCATGAGATACAAAGCAAGCTTCAAGAAAGAGGGAAATTCGGTCATTATGGTAACATGGTATCATTGATGAAACTGGACAATGTTGTGTTAAATGAAATAAGTCAGCACAGAATAACAATACTGTACGATTTCACATGTGTAATCTAAAAAGTTGATCTTATTAAAGTCAAGAGTAGTCAGGTGATTAATAGGGTCTGTGGGGATGAAGGTGGGGGAATGTTGGTCAAAGGATACAAAATTTCAGTTTGGTAAGAGGAACAAATCCAAGAGATCATTTTATAGCATGGTGATTACAGTTAATGTCAATGTATTATAGTCTTGAAAGTCACCAACAGGGTAGATTTTATGTGTTCTTACCGCATAAATTGGTAAAGGTATGAAGTAATTAATACATGTTAATTCTCTCAGGTAAGGCATTCCACAATGTATGCATATTTTTAAAGCATGATAATGTACATGACATATATATACATTTTATCTGTCAAAGTATTTTGAAATAAAAACATAAAAAATCCACCCAAAATGGATAAGTCATGTTGAAGGTATAAGGATAGAAGCATATCAGGAAAATATTATCAAAGTAAAAGCAAGAGTTGTTAATTAATGTCAGATAAAACAAGAGCTGTTAATTAATATCAAATAAAGCAGTCTTCAAAGGAAAGAAAATTACTAGTCATAGCAAAAGACATTATCTAGTGATGAAAGACTATCAAAAAGACATAACAACCTTCATATGCATACATCAAACAACAGAGTTGCAAAATATGGGAAGCAAAAATGATAAAATGGAAAATATAAATAGGTAAGTCCACAACTATAGTTGGAAACTTCAACAATCCTTTTTCAAAAATTACTTCAACAACTAGACAGAAAATAAGCAAGCATATAGAAGAAATCAGCAACAACTCAACTGCAAGATCTAACTGATAGTTCCACCCAACATTAGCAGAATGCACATTCTTTCAAGTGTCCAGACAAAATATACTCCAAGAGAGGCTATATCTTGGGTCGTAAAACAAACCTGAGAACGTTTAAAAGAATTGTGTTCTTTGACTACGATGGAATCAAAGTTAAGACCAGTAACAGATTTATAACAGGAAAGTTTCCAAACACGTGGAAACTAAACAATACACTTCTAAATTATCCAAGTGTCAAAGCAAAAGTCTCAAGAGAATTAAAATGATATTAAACTGAACAAAAATGAAAATGCAGCATAACAAAAGTTGTGAGAAACAGCTAAAGCAGTGTCAAGAGGGAAATTTACAGCAGCAAATGAAAAGAGAGAGTCTCAGATCAATAATCTAAACTCCCAGCTCAGTAAACAAGGGGTAGGGAGGTGGGGAGAGCAAAATAGACCCAAGGCAATGAGAAGGAGGAACACAATAACAGCAAGAGTTACATCAGTGAAGTTGGAAAGAGAAAAGTAATACAGAAGGGTAATGAAATAAAGAGCTGACTCTGAAAAGATTAATAATAAAAAGAGAAAAGGTACAAGTTGGCAATAGCCAGAATGAGACAAGGAGTGGCACTGCAGACCCTGAGGCTATCAAATGGATAGTAAGGGCAGCAAGTGATACCCTCTACCCAAGTAAATTTGACAACCTAGCTGAAATGGGGCAATTCTTTTAAAAATGAAAATTACCACAACACAGCCAACCCAGGACTAGGTTGGATAGCATTTTTACTATTAAAGACATTTAATTGACAATTAAAAAAAAAGATTTCTTTGAAAAATAAATCTCCAGGCTTGGAGGGCTTCACTGGAGAATAATACCAAACATGTAAAGAAGTTTTACCAGTTCTATCAATGTCTCCCAGAATACAGAAGAGAAGGGACACTCTCCAATTCATTTTATGAAACTGGTCTTAACCTGATACTCAAACCACAGAAGACATCACACCATACAGAAAACTATATATATATCATTTATAGTCTGTATAGTCATGTTTATACATTATATATATTTATATGTGAAAAATAACACAGGCATAATTCTTTTATCAGGGATATGGTTTTAGAATATTTTCCCCATCTATGTCTTATCTATTCATTTTCTAATCAATATATCTTTTTTAGCATCTTAATTAAATTTACTTTAACTGATACATAAAAACATAAACATTGTGCATGTTAATGGGGTAATAGATACATATATGCATTGTGCAAGGTTGAAATCATGTGAACCATTTCCATCTCAAAAATACGTGAGCATACAATTACCATAGGGCCCAACAATTTTACAGAGTATTCATTCTTCCCAGAGTTGTCCTATAAAGCAAAAGCAAGTGCAAAATATTGTCCATAAACATTAAGGCACATGAGTGGACTGTATACGGACTGGAGATGGTCTGAGAATTATGCCCCTGCCCTGATTCCCTTGTGGACCATCACGGACAAGCACAGTGTCTCTCTTTGGTTAGGCTTTGAACTGAGGAGATGACTTATTTTCAAGTTGTTCCCATTTTAAAACTTGGATTATATTTGAAAAACTATGGGTTGAGTGTACTGTTTACTGTTTTCCCTAATAGATGTTAAACTCAAAAGTGCTAAGAATGTCAAGTGACACAGCGGTACAAGTATCTTGTTTGGGAGATACTTGGAAGTAATCTCATGCTGATACTTCAGGCAACATGAAAGAATCTTTTGGGGGGTTCCTTTGTATTTTTCTTATCAATTTATAGATTGGGAGTATGAAGAATGATTCCTAATGGGGTGATGATAATATTCTAATGTTAGATTTGATGTGCTTTGATTTGGATGTGGTTTGTGTGTGGCCCAAAGAGGAAATGTGTTCCAGCGTTCGTTCTTAGTGTGGTGATTTGAGAGGTAGTGAGACCTTTAAGATGTGGCTACTAATGGGAGGTCACTGGTTCACTGGGGACTCTGTCCTTGGAACAGATTAAGGTAAATGCCTTGGTTTTTTTTCTCTCATTGCTGAGACAAAATACCCAACGCTCAAAATAAAGGAAGGAAAGGTTTATTTAGCTTACAGTTTCTGGAGGTTTCAGTCCATACTTGGCTGGTTCGGTGGTAGAGTGGCACATGGCAGAGGGCAAACTGTTAAGGGCAGCAGAGCACAGCAAAACCAACCAGCCAAAGGGAAGAATGGCTGCAAGCAGCCTCCTTTTCTCCCCTACATTGTAAATAGCTTACCCCCACCCAGGGGGCATGTACCTCTCACATAACCTCCATGCCCTCCTCTTCCACAGGCTCAGGATGTTTACAAAGTAAGCACCCTGGCTTCCTGCTGAATCACACAGTTAACCTTTAAAGCTTCCCAAATTAACACAATAAACAACATCCCAGAAGGGTAAGGGAATGTCCTTTTTACCCCAAGATCTACAACTGCTGAGTTACTCAGCTAAACCTCCAGACTTCCCAAGTTGACACAATATATCAACCGTAACAGTAACCCTCTGACATTATGAGTTAGTTCTCATTGGTGGTTTGTTATAAAAAGAGTAAGTCTGCCCCCACCCAGATTCCGACTTAAAGTTTCGAGATGCGATCTCCTTCTCACACACACTTCCCACCATTGTGTCACCATCCTCTGTTAGACCCTCATCGGAGAGTAAATTAACAGGGATTCCCAATCTTTGATACTCTGCTTCTTAAATTATGAGCTAAATGAATCCGTATTTTCTTCAGAATATTTCATTTAGTAATATAAAACAGACTAATACATAGTGACCATTCTGTAACTCTGAAAACATATTAAAAACTTTTGGATTTTACACTTTAAATGAAACTTTATGGGATGTAAATTTTATGGGGTGTAAGATATATCTTAGGAAACTTAAAATTGGAAAAATTTAAGTGATTTTAATGGCTTCATAAAATTCATTTTTATGGAATTATCACATTTTATTTAATTACCCCCAATTGCTTGTAATTATTTCCCAAGTTTCACTCTTTTAAAAATTGTGGTGGACATATTTGTACATGAATGTCTGTTTTCTTTAAAGGATACATTCTAAGAATGGACACTGCTGGTGGGGAAAATGAGTTTTAAAGGAAGAGGTATAATTTCTAATAATGTGAAGATAGTTGACAACAATTCTATATCAATCTGAATATTTTGGTATTTTCATATGAGGTTCAGAAAACCATGTTTAAGACCCCAAAATTGTTGGCCTGTTCTTTTCTATTGTGGTGACAAGTGCCACTCTTGTCATTTCTCATCACGCAAATATAGAAAGTGTATCTTTCTCTTTGTCACCAGTTTAATTGTTACAGCCTGGTTGCTAGAAAAACAAGATGAGAGGCTAAATTGCTTTCTCTGGCTCAAATCTGTAGGGATTAGGGGCTAATTTTAGCACAATTTTTGTCAAACGCAGGAAGCTGTGCCTATGTAGTTTCATAAGCTACAATGCTATACTGTCTTCCCATCCTGTTACATATGCTAGAAAAAATGTAATAAGGGTAGTAATAATGTTAGATACTATTGACTGGCAACCATAAACTTCTTTGAACAGAAAAGAATCTACCTTCTTGGTGAACTGTACTAAATACTAAAAAAGAAATTCTCCCTGAAAGAACCAAAAGGAGATGGTATTTTCCAGCTAGTCTTTAGGCCCATCCTCAAACTGAGCCCTTCCTCAACTATTAAATCTTCAGATTTAGCTAAGCAAATTGACTGATGGTGATTGATTGATTGATTTCTAGGACATTTGCAATTCTTGAGAGAAGAGGCTCTATGCTGTCATGGAGAGTTGATTGGGCTTTGAACAAGAATCCTGGGTTCTAGTTCTGACTCTGTAACTAGCCTGGTATGTGATGTTGGGCAGCTCATATGTCCTGTTTGGATCTCTTTACCTTCTCTAGCTGATTGTTTGTTTGTTTGTTTGTTTTGAGACAAGGTCTCCCTATATAGTTCAGGCTGGCCTGGAACTCACTGTGTATCTTAGGCTGGCCTCCCCAGTGGTGTGATTATAGATGTGTGCCACAGAGCCCAGCTTTAGCTGATTTCTAAGTGCCCTCTCGAGTGTCACATGCTATGTTTCTAAAGAAACAATAGAACTAGAAGTATTCCATTAAAGAGTAGGGCAGGGAACAAGTTTGGGAGACAGAGTCAAAGGAAAGAAAAGGAGTCATATCAAAAACCTCTTATGATCTGGGATATGTTAAGATAGATTTTTAAGGGCCAGGGATATAGCTCAATGGCACAAGCTCCTGCCTGGCAAGCACAGGGTCCTGAGTTCAATTCCCAGTATCAAAAAAAAAAAAAGAAAAAATATTTTTAAGATCATCACAAATAATATACATTTGATGTTGCACACATCTTAAATTTACTAAAAATCATAGAATATATACACAACAGAGGTTTGTGATATGTAAATTATACCTTAATTAAAAGCATTACAAATATACATTTAACTGACATTTTTTCTTTAAATGATCATATACATGGTGTATAAAATTATGTGAATCTGCTGATTTATATACATGCATGAAAATGAGTGAGAGCAAGGAGACATGTTAATAAGCTTGGGAGTTTCGTTGGCTCAGAGAAGCTGCTGGGCTCCAGGGAGATTGATGGAGCTAAAATGTCATTGTCACTAGGGAGGCAACTATTGATTTCACTGACAAACCCTGTAATTATGGAACACAATGCCTAGTTACATTAATTAGAAGGGAGTGAGAGAGTGCAGCTGGGGTCCCCACTGGCAGGGAGAGAGGGAAAGGGGTGGAGATCAATCTTCTTTAAGGTGTGGCTAGAGCACACCTGGAGTGCAGAGCAGAAGCTGAAAAATAGGTTGGAGCTTGCAACCAGTTTGAAGGTTTCTATGATAAAAACGTAAGACTTACTACCAGCACATGGGATAAATCCAAATGGTAGAAAGAAATGTTAACAAAGCATAGATAGAGAAAAAAAGTCTCCTCTCCACCCTGGGCACCCATTTACCATCTTCAGAAGCTTCCACTATTTCAATGATTTTGTATCCCTCCAGAGATATTCTGTTATTCTACACATACATAAATACACACACAGTCACACCCACACCCACACGCATATGTATTTTACACCTGACAGGGAACTGTTCACACTTTTTTTAAAATCTGAACAGCATAGCTTGGAAAGCAACTCCTTATCAGCACATACTGATTTATCACATTCTTTGTTAAAATCTACATAGCACTTCTTTGTACTGAAATTTATTTAACCAGGCCTTTCTGAGGCACATTTAGTTTATTTCAGCAGCATCTGGTTTATCTTCTTAAATTAAATTTTACCACTAAACAGGAAAATTATTGCTTAGCATAGTGTTAGCGGTGAAGGTTTTGGATTTTTTGCTTAATATACTAACTTATTTTTATTTTCATCTTTCCAGGATGCTTAATCATCTTGACATGTTCAAGACATTTTAATTAAAAAAGTGTATTTTGATGATACCATAAAAAGCTGCAGGGAAATTCAAGTGTAGACCACTTCTAAGGAGCTGATTTGGCCTGGCCAAATATACTCTGTCAGACAGGCTAGATAGTGGTTTCTACATATTCTCCAGTGTGCAAGGGAAACTTAAGGCTTCAAGAATACCACCTTGGAAGGAAAGGAACTTAGAGATGTAGTGAAATAGGGTACAAAGATTTCAGGGCATAGATTCAGAAGACTTTAGTTCTAGCACGTTTTATCACCAATTACCTTGGGTAAGTGACACTCTCAGATGTTCTGTTTTTCCGCATGTATTAAATGGGGACAGAAATATCAAACACATTGTAATGCTGTTATGAGGACTGGGTGAGTTCAGAGCATCTCTTAAAGTGCTTGGTAAATGTTAATTATAAGTGTTACCCTAAGGTACATAGACAGAAATCCAGAACAGCTAGAGCTCCAGCTAGAGCAAATATGCATGTAAACGCACTCTGTAACTGGAAAATTAAAAAGTGGGCTGAGAAAGAAATGACCCTTCTCAGTTAGATGTTTATTAAACTAGAATTTAACAAAGAGCAAGGTGACTCTTTTGGAAAGGTTCCAATAGGTCTACAGTTTAAAATTCCCATTCTTGTCACAAACTGTTGGAAAGCACAATGCTATTCTTTGCAAATACCTTCTTTTGTCCACATTACAACTTACTCATCAAAAGCATAAGTCCACGAGTGTCAGTGACAGTGAAAAAGAAGCCTTAAATTTTTATGGGGGAATGTCCCTTAGATTTGCCAGAAATCTAGCAGACATTTTACAGAATTAGATCATTTGACATTTCATTAGGAGGAGACTGAGAAACACTGCTAGGAAGGAAAAACTAAGTTGTACTCTGTTGTAGCTTGGGGTTTTACTAGAGAAACAATATAATATAGGACACATATTTTATAAGATTATTTATAATAGTCACCCAAAGAGGTGGGGAACGGTAATGCTGGAGCCACAAGGTCGGGACCCGCCCCCACCCATAGCACGATGACAGGGTGGAGCCGGGCGGTCCGCTGTGAGCATATGTGCTTTCCCACCTCCAACCATGGCAGTTTGTATACACCCCTGTATGTTATAGTATAGTCTAAGGCAGCTATATCTCTTCCCAAGGTGAGAGTCCAAGGATATAGATAAACCCAGGAGTACAGTTATTATCACAGG
>PVLD010035991.1:0-11318 GCA_004027595.1 Dinomys branickii | reverse complement strand
CATTCCCCAGTCTGGATTTCCCAGTCCCTTCAGAGTGACAATAGGCCTTCTTTCGCCTCTCAAATAACTCAGGGGGTTGCTAAGGCTTTTGGATTAAACCTCCATCTCCATTCTACAAGGTAACCTCAGTGGTTTAGAAAGGTCAAAAAAGCCAGCCAGGCCCTAAAGTGGGCTCTGGGAAAACTCTGCCAAGAAACATCTCAGACTTGTCTCTGATTATTGCCAGTGGCTCTCATGAGGGTTCTAAACCCCCAAAATGGAGCAAAATATGAGACTGTTTGAAGTGTTATAGGGAGGTCCTTACTATCTTTGAACACGATGGCACACTCAGAGACCACAAGATTCTTATGATGTCTTCTTCATTTAGGTCAAGCACAACAGGTTATCCAAGTGTATGGATGGCCATATCCTTGCCCAGAGGGATACCGGAGCTCTTAGAAAACAACTGTGCATTAAAACTCGGAAAGAAACAACTCCTGCAGAGCAATTAAAATCAATAAGGAAAAAGATAAAACCAAAGAAGAAGGACCCCTTTGTGTTGACAATTTCCCAACACAGGGCAGCAAAAGAGGAATAGATAGATAACTGGATTCAACTTTCTAGAATCAAGTGAGCCCCATTTGACCTGACTAAAGAAAAAGCCCAAAACCACCTGTGGAAAACCTGAGATTCTTTCTAAGAGCAACACTCCAGTACTGTTCTGAGTACGTAAATGGGATCTTGCAAAGTCCATAGCTCTAGGGCTCTCAGTAATGTATCAGACATCTTTCTTGGCCACACTTTGTCCTCCAAAGGAAGCATGGACTCTCACCTGGCCTTCATATTTGGGCTCTACTCTCTCAACATACTAGCAAAGATACTTTCTTTCTCCCATTAAACAGCTCAACAATAACTAACTCTTCTCACTGTCTCTATCAACCCAGCCATGGAGCTGCAACATCCAAACACACTTCTGTGACACATGTTCCCCAACAGTTAGAACTTACAGACCCTTTCAGAACCTATATGGCGCCTCTAGGGCTAGAAGTACTTGTATGGAGATGAGCACATCCCCTCCCCTGACTACTCACAGAGAATCACGTGAATGTGTGACTCTCAGGGAGAAGTGATGCAGGAGGTTAGGGCACGTCACAGCGAGGCTAGGAAAGTAGGCGTGACCTGTTCAATGAGAAATCCCAGGAGGGCGTGTAGGACTAGCTGGGGCTGTTCTTCTGACATGCTAATTACACAATGGCGGCACACATGTCCATAACAGTTCCCAAAGTCCTGCACCTGGAGGTCCTGTAGAGAACCTGAGCATGTTTTCCACAGCATGACCTGAACCTGATGCCAGTGTGGGAAATATTTTTAAAACAAGAATATAAAGTGGAAAAGCATCTGCAATTGCACTCTCACGTCCCTGCACGGTCGCACACTCCTGTCCTGCAGATTGCCCTTTCTGCTTTCCTCTACTATTCCGTGGCCCAAACTCATTCCACAGAGATTCTGTTATTTTCCACTTTCACTACTTCTTTGACATTGCTAGCATCTTTGTTTGGGTCTATCAGTTTCTTGCTCAGGAGAGAAAGAACCTGTAACCACCTCCAGAAGAAGACTCCAGTATAACAAAACCAAGGACCAGAGCCATATGCTAACTCTAGCTCTGTCCGTAACCAAATCCTAGCCCAGTCTCAGGTGGAATTTCAGACCTAGCCCTACACTCACCCACACCCTTATTGCTAACATTAACTGTAAGCCTGAAGGAATTCTAAAGCTAATCGTACTGTAATACTAACCTTATTATTCACTCCAATGCTAATTATGCAGCTAACCTAATCTAAAACCATGTTAACCCTAAACCTGGAGAAATCCCAAACATAAACCTCACACTAATTCTAAGCCTAATCCTAACCCTAGTGTAACTCAAACCCGAGTAGTAGTCCTAGCCCTAGGCCTCACCTAAACCTAAACTTAAATTAACCTTAACTCAAATGCTTGCGGACTAGTCATGAACAGTAGCACTAATGATAGTGATAGCCCTGATGGAATCCTATTGGTAAAGCTACAAGCCCCAAATGAACCGAGTGGAACCCTAGATTTAGGATAGATCTAGCCCAACCATATCCCTAACCATAACCCTACTCAAAGTCTCACCTCAGCCCTGGGGAAAATGGAGCCAATCCCTATCTATAGCCCAAAAACTAATGCTAAAACAAGCCTAACACTGTCTCTATCCATAATCCTAACTCTGGTGTAACACCTAACCTAAAACTGACATTAACTCAAATGTTGATCATAAGCTTCGACAAAACCCTAAGCCTAGTGCACTCATAACACTAACAGTAACAATAGTCCCCACTGCAACCCTAACCCTGGTGGAACTATAACACTAACCCTGACCATAATCTTGGCACTAACACAAAACTTAATGGTAACCATAACACTGGTTGAATGCTACCCTGGATCTAGCTGAGCCCTAGTGCTCACTCTAGCGCCAGGCCTAACTTGAGCCCTAACCCAAAACTTAGTGATAGCCCTGGACAAAACCAACCTCTCACCCTAACCCCATCTCAGGTGGATCCCTAGCCCTACTGCCAACCATAGCCCCACAGATTTAGTCCTAACTACACCTAATCTACACAATACACCTAAGCATAAACCTAACCATTGGAATCCTAGTTCCTAGCAGTATCACCAGACCCTGTAGTACTACTACTCCAACCTTAAATCTAGACCTAACCTTAACATGTGTAGAAATTGGTCCATAGACATAGACTCAGGAAAAGCCATATACCTAGTCCTAGGCCTAAACACAGCCCTAACCTATATCCTGACCTTGGTGTATCTATAAACCCAATTCAAACTCTCAACCTCACCTTCAACCTCACTCTAACCCAACCCTAACAGTATCCATAAACACAACTATCACCTCAGCAAAAACCCTAGCCATAGCATGGGCCCTGTCTCTACCCTAGCCCTAGCTATTTTTCTAGGTATAACACTGATCCTAGATGTAGAGAGATAGTAAACACAAACCATAACACTAACACTAGATCTAACTCCAGCCCTAGCTCTACATATACAAATAACCCTAACCCTAAATTTAGCCATAAAACCAAACAAAGCCTAACTTTATCATAGCCTGGCCCTAGCACTAACCATAAGCCTATCCCTAAACTAACCCTAAACATAACCCTAAGCCTAGCCTTGATCCTAACAGGAAATCTACCCCTAACCCTATCTATTCCCACACTGCATCTCATCCCTAACCCCAACCTTATACTGGGACCGTAACCCTAGCGCTAGCAACTCCCCAGCCCTACATAGCCCATATGTATACAGAAACCTAACCCTAAGTCTTACCCTACCTTAACTGTACCCCTAGCCGATTCCTTAATCCTAACTCAAACCCTAACAGGAACACCAACTATAACACTCAGCATAACCCAAACCCTAATGCCGATATCATGAAAGCCTTATGCTTATGTCTAGCCCTTTGCTAGCCCTAGCTCCATCCCCAACCCCAACGCTAATCCTGGTCGAACCCTAGCCCTAGACATAGACCATCCCTGAAGCAAAGACCTAGCCATAGCCTAACCCAGGTCCTAGCGTTAGTCCTAAACCTAGCCTTAGCCCTATCCTTACCTCTAGACCTAAACCAAGCCCTAGCCCTAAAATTAAACTTAACCCTAAATCTCACCTGATCCTTAACACTGCTAGAACCCTAACCAAAAAAGTGAACCTAGACATGCACATACACCTAAACTTACCCATGAACCTAAAGCTCAACCTCCACCTAAACCACAACCTAAACATAAACCTATCCCTAACTTAAATACAACTGTGAAACTTACCCTAACCATGGTGAAAACCTCAACCTAACCCTAATTAAATCTTTACCCTTGCCCAAGTCTTAACCATTATGTTGCCATAGCCCTATCCCTATCACTAACCTAACGCTAGCACAAATCCTAAGTCAAAACCTAAGCATGGGGGACGTGATGGTCTCTATCCAGATGTCCGCCAGAGCCTCCTCTGCTCAGTGGTGCTAGCCCTAACACTAAGCATGATGGGGCTTTAACCCTGAACATGCCCCTAACCCTTATCGATAAACCCTAACCCTAACCATAAGCTTAAGCTGACCTAACCCTGGCCCTAAATCTTCCACTACTCCTATCCCTATCAATTTGACCTCATCTTCAACCTTACCCTAACCACACTGGAACCATAATCCCTAGCGCTATATTGCCCACACACCTATCCCTAGACTGGGCCCTACACTTATCACGACACCTGACCTTAAGACTATCCCCAACTCTAACATTAAAACTAATGTTACCCATGATCCTGATAGAACTCTACCCTTAAAACTATTCCTAGTCCTAACCCTAACTCTAAATCACATAAAAACATATGTTTAACACTCTCTATCTACTCCCTGCAAATAAACTTAAACCTGACTGTCTTGGAGTCCTACACCTAAACATACAACTAAACCTAAATCTAACTCTAAACCTAAATATAGCCTTAGACCTAGATCTAACAGTATCACTGAATATAACCATTAAACTGAGAAAACCTCAACCAAATCCAAACACTAGTACTTGCCATAGCTTTAGCAATAAACCTAAACATATGCTAATCCTAGCCCTAGCCATAGCCCTGCCCTAACCCAAATCCTGAGCTTGATGTAACCATAAACCTAAATAGAACTCTCTTCCTCACATTCACCCTCACCCTAACCAAACCCTCACATTAGCCATACACAAAACAATAACCTCCATAAAAACCCTAGCCTTAGCATGAGCCCTCTCTCTAGCCCTCACCCTAGATCCTTCTCTAACTACAACCCTGACCATAGACTTGCACAGAATTAGCTTTAACACTAGCAGTAGTTCTAAATCCAGCCCTACCTAGCCCTACATATAAACCTAAATCCAGGCAGGTGTGGTGGTGCACACCTGTAATCCCACCACTCCGGAGTCTGAGGCAGAAGAATCCTTGTGAGTTCGTGACCAGCCTGGGTTATAAAGTGATTTCAAGGCCAGCCTGAACTACATCACAAGACCCTGTCTCAAAAAGACAGAAAAATTAAAAAAAATAAAAACCTAGACCTAAGGCTAAATCCAGGCCTAACCCAATCGTACCTTGGACCTGACCCTAACCATAAGCCTATAGCTAAACCTAACCCTAACTATAACCTAGGACTCACCCTAATCCTATCCATAAACCTAATGCTAACCTTACAAAACCCCTAGCCCTCAATCTATCCCAAACCCTAATCCCTTCCCTGTCCTATACCCTACCGTTTGCACAATCCACACCCCTCACACAGGCACAAATCTATACATAAATCTTACCCAAGTTCTTACCCTGCCCTAACTCTAGCCCTAGCCCATGCACTAATCCCAACCGAAACACCAACACTAACTGGAACCATAACCATGACGGTAAACATCATCCAAACACTGAGCCTGGTATAATCAAAGCCCTATGCCTATTTTCAGCCCTTGGCTAGCCCTAGGACCATCCCTGTACCTAACAAAACCTTGGCAGAACCCTAGCCCTAGTGATCAACCTTCCTCTAAGCAAGCTCACAGCTTTAGTCATCAGCCTAGCATGAGCACTTACCCAGGTCCTAGACCTGGCCCTAACCCAAACCTTAACAGTATCCCTAATGTGAAATTTAGCCCTAGACCTGAAACTAGCCCTGGAACTAAAATGAAACATAACCCTTGAACTCAACCTACACAAAACACTGGTAGAACCCTAGGCCAATCCTAAATGAAAACCTGAACCGAAGCCTCCTCCTACACCTACACTTAAACCTATCCCTAACTTGAAAAGAACTCTGAAACTTAACCTAGAACCTATCTCTGACACAAAGAAACCTTCAGCATAACCCAAGTCTCAGCCATTGTGTAGCACTAGACTTAGGTCTATCACTAACCCTAGCCCTAGCACGCATCCTAAGTCTGAACCTGCACCTAAGCCCAAGCATGGTGGAAGCGATGGTTTCTCTCTAGGTGCCTCGCGTAGCCTCCTGCGCTCGTACACAGGGGAAGGGAGGCTCACTGTTGTTGCTTCCTGTCTGCCCTGCCATGAACTGTTTGTCCTCTGCCATGGTCCTCCACCAGGCTGTCCTGACTGGGAGGCAGCTGACTACGGATTGAAACCTCTACAAACTGTGAGCTAAAATGAACCTTTCATCCTTTAAATTAGGGTGTTGGATATGAGGTATCAGAAATGAGAAAAATAACAAAGACAGTGGGATCTTAGCACTAGTCCAGCCCGAAATTGAACCATGACTATAACCCTCAAAGTAAAGCTAGCTCTAACCCTAAGCATGGAGGAACCCTAACCCAAAAGGAACCCTGACTCTAAATCTTAAACCCTAACCCTAACCATGAGCCTAAGATGACCTGACCCTGGCCATAAATCTTGCACTGCAGCAATCTCTGTCTACCTGTCCTTACCCTAAGCATTCTGCAAAATTAAGATCTAACCCTTTGCTGGCCATACCTCTGACCCTAGCCCTTCCCCTAGATCTCTCACTAAAGCTGAACCTAACCCTCTCTCTAGCGGTAACAATCAAACAAACCCTCAACATAACCCTACAGGAACTCTACGCCTAATCTTCTTCGCAAACTTAATCCTAGCAGTAACGCAGGATGAACACTAACTTTAACCCTGAACTTTTCCAATTCCTCAAAGACCCTATTTCTGTCCCTGAACCCTATACTTCAACATTAAACTAAACCTAACTCTAAAGTTATGCCTAAACATAGCCTTAGACCCAGACCTAACAGGAACACCGATGATAATGCTAAACCTCGGAAACCCTTCTACTACCTCAAGAACTACAGCTAGCCATAGCTTTGGCACTATCCAGAAATATAAAACTAATCTTAAAGCTAACATTAACAATAACTCTGGTGTAGCACTAAGCATAGGTGAAGCACTACACCTACTCTGGGCCAGAGCCCTAACTCTAACCTTAACCCTAACATAAAACATAAACATGGAACAACACTAAACCTGATCCTAACTCTAACCCTAACCCTAGCCCTAGCCCTGGACCTACAACTACCCTGAACTGTGAACCTCATACTAAACTTAATAATCACCCTAAACCTAACACAAACCCTAAACCTGCCCCTCACCCTAACCCTAACCACATCCCTAGCCATAAACCTAACCATAACCTAATAACCATAACCTTAGCCCTAAACCTAGTGGAACCCTAGCACTAGCATTAGACCTGGTGTTAACATTAAGAAATCTCTCTCCCTAACCCTGGTGGAAATCTAACCCTAACCCTAACCCAAAATTAATGCTAATTCTGACCCTAAGCACAAGCCAAACATAGCCCTAGCCCTTGTACAGGCATTTGCCTAACTTTATCTCAAACCATAACCTTAGATATAGCCATAAACGTGCCTGAACGTTGACTTACCCCTAATCCTGCTAGAATGCCAAACGTAAACCAAATCCTAAATGTGTTGAGAAATTAATAGAAAAAACTTTAACATTAAGCCTCATCCTAAATTCAACCCTAACTTCAACTCTGCAAAAAGTAGAGCAGTAGCTTTAGATCTAACACGAAATCAGGTACTAGCCCTTCCCCAAGTCCTAATTCTAGCTGTAACCCTGGTACAATCCTAACCCAAATACTAACCCTACCGTAAAACAAATCCTGCCACTAACTCTGGGTGAATACCAGCCCTAGCCCTAGCCAGTGGACTCATCCTAGAAATAGCACTATCCTTTGCCCTAACTTTAGCCCTAGCCCTACACCTAACACCAACAGTGGTGGAACAGTAATTCTAATATTATCACAAACTCTAACAGTAACCCTGGTGAAAAACTCGTCCTAGATCTACCTTAGGCCTACCCCTTACCAGGACCTAATCTAATCCTAATCCTAATGCTAATCCTAATCCTAATCCTTACGCAAACATAACCATGGAGGGAAAATAGTGGTAACTTTAACCCCAGTAGAAACGTATCCCTGCATGTAGCCCAACTCCCAGCTCTAGCCCAAAACACGCAACAATGCCCTAAGCCTAACCCAACCTAAACCCAAATCCTAACCCTAAAAGAACCCTAGCACTAGACCTAGTATAGACCCAGGGATTGCCTTAGCCATAATCCTAACCTTAAGCCCAACACTAACCCTGGTAAAAATTCAATACTAAACCTGGTAGAACCTTCACCCTGAAGCTAACCACACCCTAATGCTAATTTGAAAGGTGGTACAACCCTACCCTACTCTAAACTACAGCATTAGCTGAATCTAAACCTGAGCCCAAACCATAACACAGACACTGCCTCTAACCCTACACCTAACCCCGGTAGAATCTTAACCCTAAACCAAACGCTAACATGAACCCTAATGCTAACACTAAATTGTGGGACCCTAGCCCTACCCTACCCTTAGCCTATGCCTATTCTTAGCCTTAATGATATCACTAAACATAAGACAACAGCAACATAACACTAACCCTAATGCTGGTGGAAACATACACCAAGCCCAACCTCAAGCCCTAGCTCTGTACATAACACTAAACATAACTCTGACCCTAGAGAAACCATAGGCCTACACCTAGCCTTAAACCTAACCCTAACCCTAAAGAAACCTCTACTCTTAAAACAACCCTGGTGGAACTTTAAAACTAACATTCATCAAAACCTCAAAACAGGTGGTATACTAGCCCTAACACTTGGCTAGCCCTAGTCCTAGTCCCAGGCCAAAACAGAACCCTAACCATAACCCTAATCCTAACACTAACCCGGAATCCCTTTCACTCGCCCCATGCTTGGCCCTAGCTCTAGGCCTAGCCCTTACCTAACCTAACCCAAACCATGATGGAATCCTAGTCCCAGCCCATCACTCTATTCCTATTCCTATCCCAATCCCTAGTCCTAAAACAAACACTAAAACTCACTCTCACCTTAAAGTTGGTAGAAATCTCTCCTTCTCCCTCTACTTCTACCTCTCCCTCTCCCTTTCCTCTCCTGCTCCCGATCTCTATCCATATCCCAAGCAAGATCACTACCCTAGCACTATCACTATCCCGATTCCTATCCCTATCAATAACACTATGACTATCCCTAGTGCTACCCTACCCTTATCCCTTATCCTGATCCTGACCTCATGCTCAACCTAACAGCAACCCTAAGTCTGTGGAAAGATAACATTACACTAACACTAACCCTAAACTAACCCTAACCCTAACTCTAACCTTAACCCTAACCCTAGCCCTAACCTTAACCCTAACCTTTGTAGTCTCAGAGCTAGACCTAGCTCTAACTCTAGCATTCACCATAACTGAAATCATGACGCTCAGCCAATGCCTTGCACAAGCCCCAGTCCTACCAATAGGCATAGCCATAAACTTAACCCTATTTTTAACTCTAAAACTGGAACACTAGAGGCTTAGCCTTAGCATTGACCTAAATCAAGATAACCCTTCCCAAATCATAACCATAAGCATAACCATATCCACAGCCATAACCATAACCTTAAACTTAACCTTAAACCCAACACAACTTTGGCCCTAAACATAAACTTAGTTTTCAACTTAGCAAAACCATAGCCCCAACCCTAACTCCAGCCTAGACTTAGCCCTGCCTATAGCCCTCCTAGCCTAATCCTAACCATAAAACTGTTACCTGAACCCTAAACATAAACTTATCCCTAACAACACTGACACTAAACCTAACACCAACCATAAGGCTAGCTCTAGTCCTAACCCTACCCTGAGCCCTAGCTCTAATCCCAATCCTAACTCTACTGCTAACCTTAAACCAAACCCTGGCAGAAACCTAGTCCTAGTCCTAGTCCTAGTCCTAGTCCTAGTCCTAGTCCTACTCATATTCCTAGGCCTAGGCCTAGGCCTAGGCCTAGGCCTAACAGGAGCACTAAACCTAACACCAACACTTAGGCCAATCTATTCCTAACTAACTCTAACATGAAACATAACCCTAACCCTAACCACAAACTACTGGACCTCTACAATTTACCCTAGTACTTCTGGAACCAGAGACCTAGTCCTTGCCCTAGCCTGAACCCGCACCCCACCCATATCCCTAGTCTTATACTAACACTAGTCCTCAGATTACATGTACACATAAAACTAATTCTAACTGAACCCAAGTGAAACCATAGTCTTCGCCTAAACCTGAACTAGCACTATCCATATCCACAGACAAACCACTAACTCTATTAACCTAACCCTCACCCTAAACATACTTGAACCCTAGTATAGCTCTAGCGATAGTGCCAGGGATGGAGAAACAGAGTCAGGTGTTGTCAGGGCCTGTATCTGGATGTCCCACTTGTGCACTCTTACATGGAGGATTTCAGAGGATGCTGGATCTAGGACAGTGGTGACAAACCTATGCCAAATGTGCTGTTTTTCTTTTCAGACAGAAGATGTTCATTTATGAATTGCTCTTTCAAAACTAAACCCTCAGTGTTCAAGTTTAATTCCAATGTGGGCACTTTACAGTCCACAAATAAATGGGTTCGCACCTGGTCTCTGTGGCAGAGAAACCACTTCAGTCCTGAAGCAAAACTCTCCTGCTGGGTGTTGGTCTTCTTTCAGTCAGGGGGGTCATTTGATTGTCCTCTGAGCAGGCTCCAGGAGGAGGTACCAGCAACACTGACAGGAGGTGGGGTGATCAGTTCAGTCGGTCTGGGCTGGTCCTCTATGGCTGGACTCATGCACTCTTCGCTTCTGGTGGTTGTGGTGGCCAGAGTCAAGACACACAGGCTCCTCTGTCCCACACTGGGTCCCCCATGGCTGGGAATGTACAGTCTCCTAGTGGCAGCAGTGCCTGGGAGGGGGATGCTCAGGCAGGTAGGTACTTGGCTTGGTGCTCAATCTAACTTTAAACATAAACCTAACCCTAAAAAGGCAGGACCCTCAATCTAACTCTGCATAAGACATTGTCCTGGGCTCTGGGCCTCCAGCTGGATGCGTGGGAGGCATTGTTATGCAGGACATTGTGACGGGACCTGTATTATACACAGCTTTCCATACAAATTAAACTCCCAACAACAGCACAAATGGGGGGATAGGGCAAGTGGGGCATAGAGCAGAGGGGTTAGCAGGGATACAGGATAGGGTGGATAGAGGTTGGGGACATAGTGGATGGGGGACATGGGAAGGGGGGATAGAAGTTAGGGGCTACAAGGGAGAGGGGCAGGGGAGTGATAGGGGATGGGGCATAGCGGGGCAGGGCATAAGGGACAAGGGCATAGGGGATGAGGGTGTAAGGGATATGAGGCAAGGTGGGATAAAGGATGGGGGCAAATGGGAGACAGGCGATAC
>PVLD010035990.1:0-11303 GCA_004027595.1 Dinomys branickii | reverse complement strand
CTGTCTGACTAAATTTGCATGTCTGTATATGGGTTCATACATTTACAATTCGAAGATATCAATGGATAAAGCAATAACCACTGTTGAGACCATATCACCTTGTCTATAGATTAGTTGTGATTGTACTATTTTTTATGATAATTGGTGTCTGTTTGTCAATATGTTTTTGTACTTTTATGTTTCTAAAATAAAAAAAAATCAATGTATGTATAAACATGTAGAATTTATGGTTCAGCTTGGTGAGAACATGAAAAATTATTTAATTAAGTGCTAGTGCATCTGGCACTCCACCTGAAAAACAATCACACTGGACTCTTATGCCATATATAAAAATAAATTTCAAACATACTAATAACATAAATACAAAAAGTAAAATATAGACAGTTAGGGGCACAGCTCATTGGTATAGAGTACATACTTAGAATGCGCAAGGACCTGAGTTCAAGCCTCAGCACCAAATAAAATTTTTAAAAGGAGAGAGAGAGAGAGAGAGAGAGAGAGAGAGAGAGAGAGAGAGAGAGAGAGAGAAAGAGAGAGAGAGAGAGAGAGATAGAGAGAAATGAGTATGAGACTATCTTCCAAGAAAAATCCTTCTTGGAAAAAGTGTTACATGAACACCCTGGAAGGCAAAAAAGAACTTCTTAACCAATGCTAGAAGCCAAGTTTTTTTGTTGTTTGTTTGTTTGTTTTTTAGAATGTGACACTATAAAATAGTTTTTAAAAATGGAAAATCATTTTCTCTAGGGTAAGAAAAAAATTTATATTAGACAAAGCAAAGGTGCATCTTTAAGACAGAAAGTTAATAAGGATGAACAATCTCAAATACAAATGGGTAAAGGATATGAATAGAAGATTTACAGGTAAGTAAATTCAAATAGCCACCAAACATAAAAAGATTTAGGCTAAGTGTATAAGCAAACAAGAAAATATAAAATGAAAGTAAGAATGCAATTTTGTTTTACATTT
Source organism: Dinomys branickii (assembly GCA_004027595.1). Taxonomy (NCBI): domain Eukaryota; kingdom Metazoa; phylum Chordata; class Mammalia; order Rodentia; family Dinomyidae; genus Dinomys; species Dinomys branickii. Next base: position 10,337 of record PVLD010035990.1, on the reverse strand, counting down.
ATAAGCAGGCCACATTTTAAAAGAGCTATTATAGGTGGAAATGGAGGGAAAGAATACTGTGTATTTAGCATTGCTGATGGAAGCATGAGACAGCAACTGAGCAACATCTGTTGAGCATCTACTGAGATTGGAGATAAAAGTCATTGATATAAATAGGCCTTTTTGCAATATTGCTTGTGGTGGCAAAAACCAACACCTGGAAACAGCTATCCATGGAAGAATAGTTGAGAAAGCATGGTATTGCTATATTACGCTATACTAGAGCTGGAGCAGTTTCCTTGCAGACATTTTCTCACATTACTGCTGAGTGAGAAACAAGGTTTCAAGAAATGCATACGGTCAAGGAGATGTGGGTACTGCTGATGTAGGAGGTAGGGTGTGGGAAAGCTGGCCGGAGAAGTGGGTGGGACCTGTCAATTACAAGAACCAGGACAAAGCCAGGACCCCTATGGATAACTTCCCCTGAGCTCCCAGGAGATGTAGATGGCAGAAAGACCAGAGGACAGCAGGAGCTCCCAACCTCACTCTTCGCAGTAGCCCGCCTTGCGTCTCCTAGACACAGGGTGCACTTTTATTTTTGCCTTTACCCTTACTTGTTCTTCTTTCACTCTTTCTCCCCTCACCTGTACAGTAAACTTTTGGCACCATGTTTTGGCTTGCCCCACCCAATTCATTGAGACAAGAAGGACCTGGAATATTTTTGTTTGATGAGCTATTTTTAAAGGAAATACCTGACAACACTGCCACCGTGAACATTTATCAGCAGATATTACTTCAAAAAGCTATACAATACCCACGCAATGGTATACTATACAACTGGTGAGGAGGAGGCTTCAGTGGAGCCAAAGATAGTGTGAATGATAGAGGATAATTTTGAGACAAGGCAGATTTTTTTCAGCACAACATTCAATTGAGAACTCAGTGTTGTGGTTTAGATGTGCCCCCAAAGTCTTGATTGTTGATATATGTGGCTTTGAGGAGGTGGCTGGATCATGGGTGTGTGATACAGTAAGTCCCTGACTATGAACGTGGAGTTGTGAACTTTCACAGGTGTACTGTATCAGACTCATTTTGTCAGCTTACAGACAAAATTAAATTACAAACATCCAACTTACAAACCTACCAGAATGGAATTTGTTCATAGATCCGGGATTTGCTGTACTGGATTATGGCTGTGTGAAAACTGGATTAATTCTTGGTTTAGCCTAGTTCTGGGTGGGAAAGACTGGGAGGCCCACCCCAGGCGCAGGCTGCACCAAACAATAGTCTTACAGTCTGAAGGGAATAAAAATGGAAAGGAGGGTTTGCTGTTTCACCGCCTCCTGCCTGAATGCTATGAACTGTTTCTCCTTTGCCATACCCCTCTTCCATGCTGCCCTGCTTTGGAGCCAGCAACTATGGACTGAAATCTCTACAAACTGTGAGTTAACATATATCTTTCCTCCTTTCACTTATGGGTATTACATAGTTTGTCCCAGCAATGAGGAAGTAACTAAGACACTCAGAAAATAAAAAATCGATTGATTTTGCTATATTTTTCTCTTAAATTATAAATTCAGTAATTTTAATACGGTTCAACAACAACAACAAAAAATCAATATACTACATTAATAGAATGAAGGGATCATGTGATCATTTTAATAAACACAGGCAAAGAGTCTAACAAAACTCAATACTCTTTCATGATAAAAAGGACACTCAGAAATTGGAAAAGAATTTCCCCAGTATAAGGATACAGTGAAAATATCAGCTAAGATCGTACGCAAAAGTGAAAAGACTTGAAAGCTTTCCCCTAAGATAGGGAAAAAGATATGAATGCCTGCTTTCACCATTGCTGTTTACTGTAGTGGAAGTTTTAGCCAGAACAGTTAAGCAAGGAAAAGGAATAAATAGTATCTAAACAGCAAAGGGAGAAATAAAACCGTCTCTGTTCATGGGTGACATAATCCTATATTTGGGAAATCCCAAAAAACCTCACCAGAAAAACTACAAAAGGTAATAAACAAACTCAGCAGAGTTTGGATACACAAGATACACTCAGCTGAGTAGGATACACAAGGTCAATGAATTCTATTTTTGTACACTAACAATGAAAAATTTGAAAAAGAAATTACAAAAATAATTACACTTATAATAGCATCCAAAAGAATAAAGCAACTAGATTTAACCAAAGAAGTGAAAGATTGGTAAGATGAAAACTACCAACATTGCTGAAGGAAATGAAAGAATAGATAAATAGACATACCACATTTATGTACTGAAGATATTATTTAGATGTCAACACTACTCAAAGCACTCTTACAGATTTAATCAAATCCAGTCAAAATCCTCATTATCTTGTACACATAAATGGAAAATCTGATTTTCAAATTCATATGGAATTGCAGGGAGCCCAGAATATAAAAAATAATATTTACAAAAAGTAAGGTTGAAGGACTTACCCTTCCTGACATCAAAGCACATTACAAAGCAACAGTGATCCAAACAGTGTGCTGATACTGGCACAAGGATGGACACACCAATTAGTTGAATAGAACTGAAAGTCTCAAAATAAAATTCTATTTGTGTCCGCATGATTTTCATCAGAGCGCCAGCACCATCTAACAGGGAAAGAATAGTCTTACCATGTTCAGCGCAGCAAAGTCACATTGCAGAGGGGTGTAGCCCGCAGCAGGCATGACTCATCCATCCCCATCGGCACCGTAAGTGAGTTCCCCTCACTCTGGACAGAGCTCAATTCACTTTCCAGTTTTTGCTGTTACTAAGAACACTTGGGTGATCGTTGTGGGCCATGTACAACATCCCACATGAGAGCTATTCTTCCGGACAGGTCTGTAGAAGTGCGATTTCTTAGGGCAGAGCACCCACCCACACTTTAAATTTGATAGATATTCCCAAATTTCCTCTACAGTTGCTCTGGCAGTTTATACACACATCCTCAGTGAGCAAGCGCCTAATTTCCTCTTTTCCTCCGCCCCTGACAGTTCTCATCTTTCACCAACCTTTTCATTATTGGCAATCTGACAAGTGATCTATGGCATAATCTACATTTAAGAATGTTTTTGAGACACGGTCTCACTGTGCAGTTCAGGCTGGCCTTGAACTCACTATGTAGCCCAGGCTGGCCTCATGGAGATCTTCCTGCCCAGTTCTCGAGGGCTGGGACTGCAGACGTGTGCCTCCATGTCTGGCTGAGAAATTTTCTTGATTACTGGAAAAGTTGAGGGTAGTTTCCTGTTTATATTACTTTCCTAACCAGAAAAATCTATAAACATATCTACACTTTTAAATTAAAATGTATCAAAATGAAGTGGAGGCCTCAAGTAACACTGTGCGCCCACTGCCTCTCTATGCATAGAAATGCCACCACTTGGGCATTTTTTATTCGGGATGAGGAAAAATTTTTGTTTGCTTTTAATCTCAGAATTTGAAATTATGTCAGGCTGGCAGAACATAGATCTCCCAGCCTGAGAGCTTCACTTCATGGATGGTAAAACTGAGGCGTAAAAGGGATACTATCTGGCTGAGAACTCACAGTTCATGACAAAGTCAGGACCAGTGCCCAGCTCTCTCATAGAGCGCACAGAAAGAAACCAAAGTCAAGAAGGAGGGAACCGTGCCTGCTTTTTCTCAGCAGCCACAAGTCTTGCCTGGGGGCCAACCCCTTCCCATCTCACTCAGAAGCCATGAGAATGCAGTCTCACATTCCATGGCAAGGAGGACACTTCCTGAGGAACGTGTCCTCGGGTGATTCCATCCTTGTGTGAATCACAAGGTGCACTCACCGAAAGAAACGTCGATCACTGAACATGAGCTCTTGAGGCCATCAAGAAATGTGGTAAAGTTGAGATGTAGGAGGCTGTTGCTAACAGAACTCATAACCATCGTATTGTAAACTTTGAAAAAGTAGGAGCACACTCTAAAATAAATGATAAAAAGTACAGAATAGTAAGCACATAAACCAGTAACATAACCATGTGTTACCACAATCAAGCACCCTCTATGGTGCACAAGTGTGTGCGCTATACTTTGATATGACTGGCATTGAGATAGGTTTGTTTAATACACCAATGGCACCGCAAACATGCATGGAATGCATTATGCTAAGATGTCACGACAAGTCCAATATCAGGGAGCAATGCAAGTTTTTTCCCTTCTACTGTAATCTTATGGGACTGAGAGATAAGATAGAAGAAATGAAAACTAGGTAGGAAGGAGACAAGAGGATGTACCCTACTCCAGCTTGTAACGTATCTCTCACCTTCTCTGAGCACTTGCTCTCCGCTCCTGAGTGTATCCTAAAATAATCCCTGTTTGTATCTCTTTTCCTAACACATCCTGGACATTCTTATTCTGTGACAGGAGTTACTGAAGTACAAACTTTTCAAAGGGTGAGAAAGGTTCCTTATTTCAGCCCTGGGGGCCTCACAGACCCAGGTTCGTGACGAGACCACAGCCACATTTGTGAAACATCATTATGCAGCTCATTACTGTGTTTTCTCATTGACTCTGAATAAACATCTACAAAGGCTGAAGAATAGGCAGAAATAAGAAAAGATGGTTCTGTAACTGGCATATCTCTGCAACACCTGCTGAAAGGCAAAAAGCTTCTCCAAGACAAGTCAGAGGTCGGTGAGCAGGCGCTCGTCTGACCTTCAGAGGGATCCCACAGATCTGACCAGCAGGGGGCAGTGTAACGCCGCAAGGACCCTGAATAGATTGGTCTGAAAATTTCTTGCAGGGTCCATGGCACTTCTGCCAGGACTCAGGTCTGGCAGAGGAGAGTGCAAGACTGGTCAAATGTCCCATGGGAAAGACCCTAAGAAATTATCACACTGACAGCAATAGACCTTGCAAGGTCAACACCACTGAATTTTCCTCTGCTGTTGGATCAGATCACTGTTTATTTAGCTCATGGAGCCATACCTATTTTTACACCCTCGAGTCAGCCTCAGGATGAGAGCAGAGATCTAGGACAGAGACCTACTACGGGACAAGAGATGCCAAGTTCCCACCCTGGCCCCCGCCCTTAGGGCTGTTGTTACAAGGGGCAAAGCGCTTAGCCAGGGCGCTCCACCCCCTCCCTTCCCTGCCTGCTCCTCCTCCTCTCGCCCCTCCCGCTCCCTTTCTCTCCCCGGCCTCCCCCTGCACATCGCTGTCTTCCACCGTTCACCCTCCTTCTGCTCCACTTCCTCCTTCAACTCCTCTTTCTGCTCTTGCTCTTCCTCTCCTCCCTGCTGTGGTCTCTGCTGGGTTTGCGCAGCCTGCAATGCCCGGTAAAACCAGAGTTCGGGCTGGCTTCCCCCCAGCATACAGACTCTCCCCCGAGTGTGTACCGCTGATTTGGGTCCAGCCCAGCGCGCACACGATGGGAAGCTCGCGTGTGCCCCCCCAGTACCACTTCATCTCAGTTACACAAAAGACGACAGAATTGCATCATCTCAGAGGCCAGGCCAGTGCATACTCAGCATGTCCAGAGCTTTCTGCCACCTCTTGAGTAACTATCCTCTGGCAGGGCATAGCAGGGTACAAGAGCTACAGGATTAGGAGCAGGGCCCGAGGCACCTGGACTCCTTTCAGGGCCATCGACTCCACCTTCCATCTGGCCAGCTATGCCATAATCTTTAAAAAGGGTCCAGACCAGCCCCTCACAAAGTAGGGATCTCTCAGGCATAGGATCCAGCAAAAAAGGCCATAAAATCCAGCCTTCTATAGTCCTTCCGAGGGGAGCGAGCCCTCCAGCTCCCTAAGCTGAATGTCCCCAAATCCAGAACTTACTGTTGAGCGGAGCAGCCTTGGGCTACTCAAGGATCCCTCGAGGGCTGTCCCTGAAGCCCACCCAGGACTATCTTAGAAGTGAAACACAGGACAATATAAAATGAAATAAGCTAGAAGATGATCACATTTAAAAATGAAACCCTTAACTATAAGCAGTAAGGACAATTTCTAGCCCATAAAGGTACACAGATCATTTTTAATCCGATTTATCACTCAAACTAACCTCTCTCCATTTCTTATTTCTATTTAACCAAAATCTCAGTTCATTTAGAGATTTCATTACACCTTTGCCTGAGTCTGTGTCCCAACTGTTGTTTTTCCCAGTGTCAAGGTGAGTTTTCACCTGCGTCACCTGCTGACAGTATCGTCATTCCTCACTGGCCTTCAGCCAGCACCGGTCAGGCAGTGGGTACGGTCCACTTTTTATCTCCACGCAGTGTCACTCAGGGCGTCTGCCCTCTGAGCTGTGGCTGCACTTTCTCTTGCCTGAGAAACGTTTGATTGTCAGTTTACTTCTCCTCCCTGTGGTGGACAGAACAGCTACCCCTGAAAGATGTCCATGTCTAATTCCCTGAACTTCTAAGTAGGTTACGTTACATGGCAAAGGGAGATAAAGGCTACTGACAGCATTATGTTTACTAATCAAATGCCCTTAGCATGGGGAAATTATCCTAAGTTGTCTGCATGGGCCCAAGATTTTCACCAGGACCCTTAGATATGAAAAACAGAGAAAGGCCAGCCAGTAGGAAAGTGAGAGTTTATGGCCATGGCTAGCCTTGAAAATGGTGAAAGAGGCCATTCACCAAGGAAGGCAGGAGGCCTCTGGAAGCTGGAAAAGGCCAAGAGACTGATAACAAGCCCTGGTAACAACTTGACTGCAGCCCAGGCAGGCTCAGTGCACACATACAACGTCCCCAACTGTAAGAGGAAAACTTCATGTTGTTTGAAGCCACTAAGTTTCTCGTGATTTGTTATTGCAGCCTATTATTCAGCAGTCTGTCAACAGTGACAAGATACCTGAGATAAACAACTTCTAAGGAAGAAAATTTGTGTCACCATTTCACAAGTTTCAGTCCATGGTCACTTGGCCCTGTCGCTTTTGGGACTATGGTGAGGCAGGACATCATGGTGGGTGGCACATAACAGAGCAAAATGGCCAACTGATGGAAGCCAGGAAGCAGAAAGCAAGGGAGAGGGGGCCAGGGTCCCAATATCTCCTTCAAGGGCACCAAAGACCAAACTTCCTCCCACTAGATCCAGTTCTTACAGGTTCCACTACCTGCCAAAGTACCACAAATCAAGCCTTTAATACATGGTCCTTTGGGACATATTTCATATCCAAACTATAGCACAGTCACAGGAAAATAACACTCCACTTATACAAGAGTGAACTGAGACTCAAATGGGTTAGCAAATTTATCCAGAATCACAAAGCAAATAGTTGATAGAATTTCCCTCAAAGTGTGACCTGGGCAAAAAGCAGTACATAAACAGCTAAGAGCACCAGCCTAAGATTCAACCTTGCCTGGACTCCACGCAGGGGACTGGCCTATAAGACTTTACTATACTCTAAACAAAATTCCAAAGTTGGCACTCACCCATGCCCAGACCTGCACTGAATAACTCAGTGTAACAAAGCCATCGATAAATATCAGAAGCATGAGTGAAGATGATTTTTTTTTTTTTCTTTTTTTTTTTTTTTCCGGGACCGGGGATCGAACTCAGGGCCCTAGTGCTCGGCGGCAAGCACTTAGCCCACTGAGCTGTACCTCCAGCCCCTGAGTGAAGATGATTTTGTAGGTGAAGGAAAATGGTTTATATAGAACACTTTGCCTTCAACTTCGGATGGCCTGAAGGTACTGTTAGGATTTTTCAACTCCCTTCAGGCACTATGTTCTCCTATTCGTCCTTCGCACATCCATAAATTCCCTTCCATGCAGAGCAATTCAATTTCACTCTGGTTTCTAAAATTCCACACTGGAATCTATCATGTGATGCTCAGAGTAAGAGAACTAGTTCTCCTTAGAATATCCTTATCAACCAACTTCCAGGATATGGGTAAGCTCTAGAGACGCCCTAGCCCCAAGGGGGTTTGCTCAAGATCTAACATGTCCATGTTGTTGTGTTTGTTTCTGGATATCCCCCAAAGCCTCATGCAATCATAGGGTTTTTGTGGAAATGGCTGAATCTAGAATGTGTGATTGATTTGTAGTGCAATGTTGGGATTCAGGATGCTGGGATTAGGGGTGGGTGACTGCTGGGTCAGTCCACTGATGGGATTGGCGCCGCCCTAATCCCCGATGGACTGGATCCGCTATGAGGGACAAAGGAGGCGTGACTCTCTTGTTGCTTTTGTTGTCTTCTGCCGCCATAAACTGTTGTCCCTCTGCCATGTGCCACCCTGCCTTGGAGCCAGCTACCTATGGACTGAAACCTCCACAGACTGTGAGCTAAATAAACCTTTCCTCCTTTAACTTTGGGTGTAGTGTATTTTGTCTCAGCAATGAGAGAAAAGTTAACTAAGACATCATCCTGGGTCCTTCTTAAAGATCAAGGAGAGCTAGAATCCACCCAGCACGTCTATGCTCTGACTCTAGGTTCTTGTCATCTGCCCAACATCTTTGGAAAGAGAAAGGAAAAGTCTCCTCATGGATTGGAGGAGGTGGGACACACCTTGGCTCACAGGCAGCTCTTCATTCTTAGCCTCCCTCCCCAGGAATGAAGAACTACCAGTATGGAGAGAAAGAGCAGATCTTTCTGGAAAGCAAGGTCTTTATCAATAGGCTTGGAAGGGTGCAGCTGGGGCTCCTGAGACTCTCTAGCAGTGAGGGATCTCTCCTCTCTCATCCTCCTGGCTCCTAGTGCTAGGCAGAGGAGGAGGAGGAGCCAGACGCCTGTAGTGGTCCTCAGTATTGGTGCCTCCAAAGGACACTGTCTTAGTTAGTTTTCTCTCGTGGCTGACACAAAATATCTGACATCCAGAATTAAGGAAGGGAAGGTTTATTTAGCTCACAGTTTGTGGAGGTTTCAGTCCATACTGGGCTGGCTCCAAGGCAGAGTGGCACATGGCAGAGGGCAACAACTCACAGTGGCTGGAAGACAGCAAAGCAATAGAGCAAAAGGGAGGAGTAGCAGAGAACAAACTTGTTTCCCTCCCTTATATTGTATGCAAACTACCCACCCCAGGGCAGGTGTAGCACCCACACTATAATCCCAGCATTGGACCATGGGCCAATCATAAACTCTAGAAGCCAGCTCCATGGCTGCATGAGGCTTTCTGAGGACATCCAGACGCACACCATAACAGAGGCAGAATGAACTGAGACCAGCCCAGTAAGGTTTGGCTCCTGCTTGTAGCATCTTATTTCAGTTAACTCCAGTGCCTTTACTAGATCCATTACTGTATTTGATCTTGGCAAGCCTCTCATATCTTTTAGTACCAAGTTTCTTCATCTCTAAGGCACAGATGATAATACTTTACACAGTCATCAATCAATATCTACAGGGCTCCAGAACTCGCCCCCTCATTCCAAAATTCACATTCATTCAAGTCCCAGGTATAAGCAGGTGTAGTATTTGCACAGAACCTATGCATATACTCTTAACAACCTCTAGATAACTTGTAATGCCTAATGCAGTGTAAATGTCATGTAAATAGTTGTTACACTATATTGTCTAGGGAATTATGACAAGCAAAACAGTGTATACCTGTTTAGTACAAACACATGAACCCAAGATGGAAATGGTTTAGGGACTGAAGGAACCATGTCTGAGGTCACTTGGGTGCTGGACCTAAGCCTGCCACTGGACATCCAATAACAAAGGACAAAGATGACACTGAAATGCAAATCAGAAGAGCCTGATGCATTGAAGAGCTGAACATCTAAGAGATGGCATCTAGGAAGAGTGAACTAGATTAAGGCTCTTGTCTTATTTGAGCTCTACAAGTGGGACCCTTTTTACATGCATAGCATTGAAGTCTATCTAGCAGCTGGAGACAGCAATGTCTCTCAGGGTGGGGGACCTAATGAATTATGAAGTTGTTTCCTTAGGCTTCACAAGTTCAACATCTGAGATATTTCAAGCTGCATTCATTTATAAGGAAACTGAAGTTTATGCACATTGGCATTTCAATTGGCTTTTATCCCCAAACTTGCATACTCTGCCTCTTTCCACTTAAAATATACACACACTAAAAGTTCTATGTTGAGAGGTTTAATCCACTGGGACAGCATGGGGTATAGGAAGGGGATGCTTCCTGGTGTGAGCTAGTGGACTTCCTGCAGCAGACTGTTGTAGGTCCTAACACAAACAGGAAGGAGCCTGAGAAAGACAAACTGAGTGGCTGCAAAGAAGGGCAGGAGTAGAAGCAGTTGTGGCTCACAGGCTGGCCAGAAGGGGGCAGATGGACTCAGATCCAGGAATTACTGCTTGGTGGGAGGAAGGCCTAATTTTTCCCATTTTTCTAGCATAAAGTATGAGGGGCTCAGCCCCCGGCCTGTTGGAGGACTCAGCAAAGAAGTCCTTCCTGGATAGATGTATGTATGTATGTATGTATG
>PVLD010035989.1:0-11322 GCA_004027595.1 Dinomys branickii | reverse complement strand
TCTCCTCCCTCATCTCCGTTGCCCTACCACTCAATCAGTCATCTTCCCTGTGATAATAACTGTACTCCTGGGTTTATCTATATCCTTGGACTCTCACCTTGGGAAGAGATATAGCTGCCTCAGACTATACTATAACATACCTGGGTGTATACAAACTGCCATGGTTGGAGGTGGGAAAGCACATATGCTCACAGCGGACCGCCCGGCTCCACCCTGTCGTCCTGCTATGGGTGGGGGCGGGTCCAGACCATGTGGCTCCAGCATTACCGTCCCCCACCCCTTGCAGCTGGGCAATGGGTCTCCGAAGCTGAAGCTACGAATGCCGAAACGAGGGTGTGGGCCAGGGTAGGCAAACTCTTCTTGAGGGAGAGTTGTCTCTGTTTTGGCTGAGCCTGACCCTGTTTCCATGTACTGATGTGTACAGAGCTGGCTGGGACTTTTCCTCATCCCTTCAATTGGCTTTAAGCAGTTTGTATTGGTCCAGCCGAGGTGCTGATGGTGGTCTTTGCAGATGGTAGGTGTGTTTCCCTGGACCCTGTTACTTCCTTAGTGAGGCAGGATATGTGAGCCAATGCTCCATGTTGTCTGCTGGGATCGAGCCTCTGGACTAGAGGCTATGACTTCCTGGGGCTTCAGAGATTACACATCAGAGCTGAATCACTGACTCCAAAACATTAGATACTGTCTCAGCTATGTTATGAAGATTACTCTTTCTGCATATCTTTCTCTCTGCATATGGCAGAGGTGATTTCAGGCCTCCTACCTGGCCCAGCTTGAGGCACTCACATATTTCCCGCCACTCTCACGGTTAGTCATCCTCAAGCCACTCCCTTCACAAATGAATAAAATCTGGATTTGGCCCAGGGTTGAGGTGTTTGTCCCGGATGGCCATCCTCATGGCTGGACTTAGGACCCCTGGGCTCCCCATAACTACACATGTGCCTTAGTGTCTCACCATGAGTTGCCCTGGATGTGGTAGATTGGAATTAACTTGCTAGAATTCCAGTAACTTTTCATGGGATCACAAGTGTAACCTTCCTGTGCCGTGAGGAGCACTGGGAAGGGCTCTCTGTAGGGGTGGTACTGGGAATTGCAGTTAAGGGCCTCGTGCTTGCCAGGCAGGCACTGTGATACTGAGCCATATCCCTGGTCCAAACTTTTCTTTTTCTGTGAACTGCTTCCAGCGTTCTTCAACCAAGAATCTAATAGTAGGTTTTGCTTGTTCTCAACACATTTATTTATTGTTTTTTTTTTTTTTTTTGCAACAAAGTCTTGCTATCTACAGGGTAACCTTCAACTTGCCTTGTAATCCATGCTGACCTCAAATTTGTGATTTTCTTGCCTCAGCCCCTGGAGTGCTGGGATGATAGGCCTGTACCGCCATGTCTGGCTTTAAGATTTCTGTAGGTCTATTTGATACCATTAAAGGGGAGAAAAATCTTCATGATTTACTTTGTGGTGCACTTAGCAGTGCATGCCTGTAATCCAGTAGTACTTGGGCGGTTGAGGCGGGTGGATTGCCATGCGTTCAAGGCCAGGCTTGGGTACATAGTGAGTTCAACACCACCCTGAACTCTAAACTACATAGTGAGACCTTGTCTTAAGAAAATTATTTTGCTTATGATTGAACCTTAAATACCTATTGTTCATCCAGCATGTGTGGTTTGTGTGTCTTTTTTATTTGCCATTGTTTGTGAGACTTATAACATGTACATTTAAAACAGAAAGTGGGTGCATACTACATAGGCATGCACACACATACATATACAATCATAGGCATGCACACATACATACATATACAATCATAGGCACACACACATACATATACAGTCATAGGCACGCACACACACATACATATACAATCATAGGCACGCACACACATACATATACAATCATAGGCATGCACACACATACATACACAGCAAACTCACAGATCTGGGGCATCTCTTTCTCTGTCTTTTTTTCCTCCTGGTACTGGGGATTGTTTGCACTGAGCTACAGCCCCAGTCTTTTTTTGTTTTGGATTTTGAGACAGGATTTTGTTAATTTGCCCCAGCAGGGCTCAAGCTTGTGATCATCCTGCTCTAACCGTACCCCTAGGATTGGAGGTGTGCGCCATCAGGCCTGGCTACTTTTAGATGTTTCTTTGTGAGGAAATGCAGTTCTTCCATTTAAAAAAAAAAAAGCTGCTGTTTGACACTACACTATTTGGACATACTAAGCTTATTTTAGTTGTAGACATTCAGATTGCTCTTGTTTGTTTCCCCTGGAAACGAAATTTGAGCTAGAGAGCATAAATACTCAAAAATGTGTAATAGGTATTACCAAATTGCAGTCCCAAAGCCTTTCCTGCTTATATTCTCACAAACAACGCACAGTCCAGGGTTGGTGGTGCAGGCCTGCATTCTCAGTTACTCAGGAGGCTGAGGTAGGTAGATCATAAGTTTGAGGCCCGCCTGAGACCTTGTTTTAAAATAAAAAAAATTTAACAGGGCGTGGTGGCACACACCTGTAGTCCCAGCACTTGGGAGGCTGAGGCCGGGGGACCACCATGAATTTGAGGCCAGCCTTGGCTACATAAGAAGTTCAAGACCATTTTGAATTATATAGCAAAACCCTGTCTCAAAAAGTTAGGGGTATAGCTCAGGGGTTGTGTTCTTGCCTAGCATTTTTGAGGTCCTAGATTTAATTTCTACTACTGCAGACAAAACAAAAAAACAATGTACAGGTATGCTTTTTATAGTAATTAAATTCTTGTTTTTTGCAATTCTTTCACTAGTGGCTTAGATCAGCCTAGAAGCCTGACACCCCAAAGTTTGTTCATCCTCTAACTGGACTGTCCTTGTGCTCCTGGTGGGTGGGCCTTGTGCCTTGGGGAAGCCATTCTTGGTGCAAACTCCCACTTCCCCATTGCTGTTAGCACGGGCTCTGTTATTTTGTATGGCTTGAACTTGGGAAGACTTCACCTGTTCATGCTGTAATGAACAGTGAGAGGCAGAGACCAGCCGAGTCTGCCAGGTTTGTGTAAAGGGGACATGGCCTGGAATTTTTTGTGCCTGGGTGCAGGCAGGCAGAGGGCAAAGAGGCCATCTGTAGGGAACAAAGGGAAGCGGGCCTTGTAGGGGTTGAAAGCAGGCAAGGACATTAGAGGGGGAAGCTGTTAGCAAACATCAGGGTTTAGGTTCTCTGGCTGTCTTGCATGTCAGCAGGCAAGGTCTGTGAGGCGTCCGGCATACATTTTCAGGTGTCTCCAAGTGTCTGGGGACCTGCAGGATTCCCAGCCCTATCTCATCTCTTTCCCAACATCCTGTGTTTGCTAGTGACTCTGCAGTGCTGAGCTGAGTCCCCGCCAAGAGCAGTGCCTGTGCTGGCAAGCGGGATGGGTTCTGGGAGGGTCATGTCGGATCGGAGCCTCACACATGTCATGTTGAAACCCCTGGATTAATGTTGAGGTATTTTCTACAGTCAATCAGTACTACAGTCAATCAGTACTACAGTCAATCTGTTGAGGTATTTTCTAGCACCGTACACATCAGCCTCATTCTTCTGGAATAAGGATTGCTAAAGATTTGATTGTTTTCTGATTTTAGTTTTGATTTTCTTTTTTTTTTAATTTTCTGTTTGTAGAAGTTCTAAATCTTACTGGTGTTAGCCTTGTGCAGCTGTCTAGTCGGGGACTAGAGCGAACCCCGTGTGCTGATGAGAAGCTGTAGCTGACAGCTTCCTTCTCTTCTGTCAGCTCAGGTCTGTCTGAGCTCTTCCCCTGCTCGGTGCTCGTAGCTGTGAGAGGGCAGAGCAGTGTGAGTGCTTCCTCAGGCTTTCTTTGGGGGCTAGATCGTCTGCCTAGTGAATCGCTGCCTTTGGCTTCATGCTCTGTCCTCCTCACTCTAGTACTGTTGCTTTTAAGTTTTTAAGAAATAAGTTAAAAGAATTATGCTTGTAGTTTAAAATGAGGTTTTAGGCACTGATGCATGTACATTAAATCAGCAGTTCTTTGTCCACTCTTAGGTAACCGAGTTTACTGCCTGCCACTTTCTGTTTATTGGTGTTCTGGGCATCCTAGGTCCCCCAGAAGGCTTTTTAGATGGAAGATGAGTTACAAGAGATAAAGGCAAATCAAGCGTGACTTTCTCGTCTGTTTGCCAAGTGTTTATGTATAATGCTGGCAGCCAGTGTTTACTTTGCTCGGGAGAGTTAGAGTTACGGGAGAGTATATATATCACCTGCTTTTGACGTGGTGTTGATATCTATTTGCTTAATTCACTTAGGTATTTAGGTTTTTTGAGACAGGGTCTTGCTGTGTAGCCCAGGCTGGCCTTGAACTCACAGCAATCCTCCTGCCTCGCCACCTAAAGGTCTGGGATTAGAACTGTGCAACATCATGTCAGGCATGTTCTTTCTCCTGTCTGGAGTATTCTGCTCTGGGATCTTCTCAAGGCTGACTAGTGCCTTGTGCTCATTCAATCATGGCTCAGATGTCACCTCCGTGGCCTCTCCAACCAAAGACTGCGGGGCAGCAGCATCACTCTGCCCTGTTTGTTTCCACAGCACACTTCGCTCGCCTTGGGAAATTAGCTTGGCCCTTGCTCACTTGCAGTTGTCCATTTCAGAATTTGAGCCCCGTGAAAGCTTGGAGACTTTTGCCTCATCTGTTGTCGCCCAGAATGAGGACAGTAGGAACTCATTAAATATTGTTGAAAGAATCAGAAGGTTTTGAACATAGTTACCACATTCTGCCCTGAAGGGGAGGAGTGAAACTGTATGCAAAAAGTCTGAGAGCAGGATATAGGCTTGGGAGCGGTGTCTGCGAGGCTGGGAATGAATGTTTTTACTTTTCTCCGTAGGAGAGTCGCCCAGGAGTGCGCCCGAAGCTGGGCTCCTCTGCACTGTAGATAAGTACACGACTTGTGCTGGCAGGAAGTGCCCACCCAGCCAGCGGTTCACCCCACAGGTGATCCAGTTTTAAGTGAGGGCCACATTTGTATTTGATGAATACCAATTAACCATATTTACTTTTTAAAATAAGATGTTTCACTTAGAATGTGGTGCATAAGAAGCCACCTTAGCAACTTTTGTTGCTCACAAAATTCCTCTGAATCAATTCCTGGTTACTGCTCAGGACATTTTATAACCAAGCTTCATAACCAGGGTGCTGTGAGATGAAGGCGGGGTGGTGGGGGCTCCATAATGAAAGACAGGAGAGCCCTGAGCAGGTTGGGTACTCCTGTTTCCTGCTGGTGGACCCATTTATCAACCCGGGAGAACTGACCGGTTATTTTAATTTTTCTGCAAGAGTTCACAGGAAAGGTCTCTTTCTACAGCATTTTATAGAAACTTCTTGATGCATTTATTACTTTTTATAGTAATTATTTGTCTGAATTTCTCTCTTAATGGCTGACACTCTATTCTGCCAATTGTGTTCCAAAGGCCCGAGAACTCCAAATACATGTTGAATAAATGAATGAGAATTTAAAAACCTGAGATTTGTCAAAGCATAAAGATAGTACCTTGGTTTTCTTTAGTTGAGTTTCTAGTTTAAATTAATTTTGCCTCCAACTGGGCATGGTGGCGCACACTTGCAGTCCCAGCACTCAGGAAGCTGAGGCAGAGGATTGCTGTGAGTTTGAGCCCAGCATAGGCTCCATAGTGAGTTCAAGGTCAGCCTCAACTACACACTGAGAGGGGCTGGGGGTATAGCTCAGTGGCATAAGCGCTTGCCTGGCAAGCGCAAGGTCCTGAGTTCGATCCCTGGTATCGGGAAAAACAACACAAAAATGTGTTCGCAATATTTCGATTAAAAAAAAAACACGCTGAGAAGTTGCCTCAAAAAAATTAATTTTGTTACCAGTGACATCACTTCTGTCTTGGATTCACCAGTGTGAGGAGTTGTGTTCTCATATCCGGAAAGGATAGAGAAGGCATAGTGGTTACTGTGTTTGCCATGGAAATCTTACTGTTTTTTGTTTTGTTTTGTTTTTTGAGTCAGAGTCTCACCATGTAGTTTGGTAAGAGATTTTGTTGTTGTTTCATTTTGGTACCGTTAATTGAACTCAGGGCTTTGTGCTTGCCAGGCAGGTGCTGTGCCACTGAGCTAAATGCCATCCACCTCACCATGTAGCGTGAATTCACCATAAAGCCCAGGCTGGCCTTGAACTCACGGTAACCATCCTGCATCAGCCTCCCAGAGTTGGTGGGATTACAGGCTTGTGCCATCACACCAAGTTTAATACGTTCGATATTTGCCTGGAACATAGATTTCTTAGATGAGATTTGAAAAGAGTGGCTTATATGTTTTGCATTCTGTGGTACACATGAGAAGTAAAACCTGACTTTGTGAAGTCATGTTTGAATGCTTAAATTTTTTTGACTGGGGAATAAATAAATGGAAAAGTGTTTGAGTGGTTTTAGGACTTAAATGACTCACTGTCTTCGTTGAAGATGTTTTGAATAACTACTGATGATCTTTCACAGGGAAAATGAAGTTGAATTTTTTTTTTTAAACTTACTGTTTGATGAGTCAAAAGTTCCAAGTTTGGTAAGAGAAAAAGAACAAGAAAATGTCCTATTCTAAGACCTAGTAATCATCCGTTTTAGCCAAACTTGTGGGAAGATATATTTTTCAGAGTAAATATGTATTATGTGCATTTGTAGAAATAATCCTTTGTGAGTGGTTATTTTTATAAAGCCATCTGAGTGAAGCCTATGATTTGCTACAGCCTGTTAGATGCCTTTTGGAAAAACAATTGTGTTAACAGTAATTTTGACTCACCCCCAAAGAATTCAGCTGATTATCTGAAGAGATTGCATCATCCTTGACTAATGACATGCTCCCCACATGTGATTTTAGTTAAACTGCCACTCTGAAAAGATACACATAGGGGCCTCTCACTCCTGTGAATACCAGCAAGAGCACTGAGAGTCCAGCGTGCCTGGGCAGAGCGTGGGCTCTTGTTCACAAAGACAGACTCGCTGCTGCTGGCCATCAGGCTTTTCCCCACCTGAGCAGGGGCTCACTATGTAGTGCAGGCTGGCCTTGAACTCACGGTGATCCTCCTGCCCCACTCTCCCAAGTGCTGGGATTATAGGTGTGTGCCCCCATGCCTGGCACCCATCTGAGCAGTTTTGTATGCTTTGCAGTTTTATGTGGATTATCTCATTCAGTCCTCAAGACAGACCTATAATTACCCTCGTTTTACTAAGGAGGAAGCATGATTTAGATGTCACGTGATAACTTGGCCGTTTGCTACTTAGAGCTGGCTCTTTTTGTCCTACTCTAGAGCCCATGCCCTTGACTTGCTGCTTTAGAGACATATAAAACTGCAAATTCAGTCTGTCACAGGATTTCTCCACCCTGTGGTACTGGCAGTTGAATCCAGGGCCCTCACACTAAGTTACATTCCTATACCTCTTTTTCTTTTTCTTTCTTTCTTTTTTTTTTTTTTTTGGAGCTAGGATCTTAGTAAGGTACTAAGTTGCATAGGCTAGGCTTGAATTTGCAATACTCCTGCTTCAGCATCCTAGAGTGCTGAATTAAGGTATGTCACAATGACCAGCTTCTTTTTTTCCTTTTGCTTATGTTACATGGAAAAGTGGCCTTTCCTTCTTGCCTTCTTTCTTGCTGCAGTCCTTTCCTTTTTTCTCTTCCTCTTCCTCTTCCTCTTTTTCTTTCTCTTTCCCTCTGTCTCTCTTTCTCGTTCTTAAGGTACTGAGGATTGAACCTGGGGCCTTCATCCCTTTTTATTTTTTTAAGATTGAAGGGTCTAAGCCCGTGGTGGTGAATCTATGGAGCATGTGCTGCAGCAGGCTGTTTGTTGTCACTGAAAGCTGTAAAAGATTTGCCATCACTGATGTAAACTGTCCAGGCTGGTCTCCTACTTGGGATCTTCCTGCCACAGCCTCCCAGGTGGTTGGGCTTATAGGTACACACCCTTACAGATGTGTTAAAAGTAACCTTTTCTGTGCTTTTCCCAGCCGAGGTCACGTTCTTCCATTCAGCTGTTGAGTTCCGCCCTGCGCTCTGCTGGCAGCGCAGGGGTGTTGGTAAACAGTAGAGCCGTTGCCCACGGGGGTTTCTTCACTTTCATTTCCAGCTTACTTAGTGGCACTGGTCATGACATCCGGGTGCCTTCTTCATGGGCCTTGTTTGCCCACAGTGCCGTGAAATCATCACCTCTTCGTTGCTTAAACCAGTTTTACAAAAAGCTTTTCTTCCCAAGAAATAGTGAGTTCAAGATCAGCGTGGAGCAGAGGATATAGCTGGGTGGTAGAGCTCACCTACCACGTGTGAGGTCCTAGGCTTAGACCCCGTGTTGGAAGAAAAAAATCAGCCCCGACTACACAGTGAGACCCTGACTCAAACACTAAAAAGCAAGCAAACAAACATAAAGTCTTCTTTAATCTCAAAAGAGAAATGAGAAAAGTGCATGTCTTAGTTTATTTTTTGCTGCTACATCGGAACGCCTGAGGCTTGGAAATGCAGATAGAACAGAGGTTTGTTTTATGATTCTGTTGTCCAGGCGCATGGTCAGGCATCCAGGAAGTTTCTGGGGAGGACTTCACGGCAGAAAGGCAAGCCGCACGTTGGGAGCGGGCGCTCGGGAAAGCCGGACTCGGACTCCCTGTACGGCAGAAGCCAGCCTACTTTCCCAGTAGCTCACCCAGGCTCAGAGAATTAGAGCGCCCTCAGGCGGCCGCAGCCCCAAGGGCGTCCTTTCTCCTCCCACGGTGGGGCGAGCCTGAGCGTGAGTTTTGGTTTTGGGAAACCAGTGAGTACCGTAGGGGAAGGTCAGCAGCGATTGTCCCTGGGTGGAGACGGTGCTACAATTACTGTTTTGTTCATCATGTTCTTAGTCTCCTACAGTGATCTTTCTGATTGGGGAATTTTTGAAAAAGAAATTTAGAAAAAAAGATCACAGAAAGGGAGCAAATGAGAGTATTTTGAAGAGGTACAGTAGTAACTTGTCTGTTCTTAATATTCGCCTGCCTTTGCTTTCATGGCTCACATGTAAAGGAAGTCTGAAAAAATAAACACTAATTGCTAATAAAGTAATCACAAGTTTTTGTTTTGTTTTTAGAGACAGGATATCACTATAATTTAGGCTGGCCCTGAGCTCACCGTGTAAGCTCAGGTCAGCCTGTGGCAGTCCTGCTGGTTTAGCTTCCCGAGTGCTGGGATTACAGGCCTGTGCCATCATGTGGCCTGGGAACCACAGATGAATTTTGCTTCTCTTTGATGATGTAGGGTCTTTATTTTTGTAGTAATTACTTATTTCCAGCCAGGAAAATCACTCTGTAGTGGTAAAGTATTTTTCTAAGGAACAGAATATCAGGTTAATAATATCCCTTAGTTATTGTGGGCTGATCAGGTCCATAGTTTCCTAAGAGCAAGTGTACAGCGAGGGCTAAATAAAAAGAGGTGAATGGAATGATTTCAGGACTCCTGGAGGGTCAGAGCCCTCTCACAGAATTTGAGATTCTCTCAGGGCTAAGACCAAGACCTCCTCTGGGTGGCCCATATTTTTTAGTTATCAGGAGAAGGGAACTCAAGAAGGGCAGAGCCACTCAAGGACTCCCCACCCAGAGTGAGATGCTGAGGCCATAATCTTTACCTAGTTAAGGTTGGATCCCAGTGTCCTTGGCTGTGATCTTGTTCTAAAAGCTTTCTGGCTTCATCCGCCGTTACAGGCCTCAGTAGGGATTAGTGACTCACAGAGGCCCATGTACTGCAAGTTCACCGCCCATCTCCAGATAAGGGGCCAAGGCCTTGGACAGACACACAAGCAAACAAGAAAAGGCAGTTGGTTGATTTAAGTCCTGCTCAGAGCTGCTTTGTAATGGTCTGCATCAGTGGAATGTGTAATTTGGTGGATAGCCTAAATGACAGCATATTACAAAAGTTATTTTATTATTGGATGATACCAGGTATCTGAATCACGCTGGCAGTGGGAGTCCCCAGGTAACTTTGCCGGTCTGTTTGTGAGAGAATTCTTAGAGAATTGAAGAGAAGACAGAGTGAAGAAGCTGCTGATGGAAATGATGGAAGGCATCCTTTAACCATTACAGTTGTCCCTCACTATACTGTGGTGCACTTATTGTGGCTTCATTGTATCACAGGTTTCTTAAAAAAGTATATCTAATTCTGCATTGCGGAGTTTTTGCTGTATTGCAGCATTTTGCAGTAAAGTATTTATGTAATATTTGTGGTTTTAATTTTTGCCTAAAAATTTAAAATATAAAAAAAATGAAAATAATAGCTGGACGTGGTGGTGCAAGTCTGTAATCCCAGCACTCAGGGAGGCTGAGGCAGGAGGATCATTACAAGTTCGAGGCCACCCTGGGCTACACAGTAAGCTCAAGGCCACCCTGAACTGCACAGTGAGACCTTGTCTCAAAAAGACCAAAAAAACAAACAGAAAAAACAAACATATTAAAAGAATATTAAATCAAAATAAAATACAGTATGTATTTCATCAGTGGATGAATACCGTACTGCACACAGTGGAAATGCAGTGCGCTACGACCACTTGCGCAAGTTTGCCAACGTGCGATTGTGCACAGCTTGCTATCAGCTGATGATGGAAGGTGACCAGCCACAGCACTGTGTTCTGTATCCTGGGCACTGACTGGCTCGGTGACCATAGATAGCATCGATCTGTTTGCTCTCCTGCAATATGCCCACACGTTCAGCACCTCTCCTTGTCCACTTCACACCAAGTACCCATATAGAATTTTATATGTTGTTAAAATTACGTAGGTTTAAGAGTGTAGAAAGTGTTTAGGGCATGTGAAGTGTTTATAAGGGTGTGGGAAAGGTTAATAAGGAGTGGGGAAGGTTTATAGCAGGTGGGAAGAGTTTATAAAATCTTAAAATAAAATAAATAATAAATATAATCCTGCTGCTTTGTGGACTCTCCCCTATCCCGGTGGCCCTCTGGAATGTAAGTAACTCCCGCGATCGGTGAGAAAGCACTGTATTTGGGACCTCAGAGGACTGAGCTATGGACTTACCTTCATTTCTCCATTTAAACCTGTTCTTCCAGGTTGGTGGTACCAAGGCTGGTGTAGTCCGGTTTCTTGGGGAGACCGACTTTGCCAAGGGGGAATGGTGTGGTGTGGAGTTAGACGAACCTCTTGGGAAGAACGATGGTGCTGTTGCTGGAACAAGGTTGGTTTAGAATTCCATGACCTTTGTCCATCTTGTGCGTGAAAGTGCCCCAGTGGGCCTCAAGTGTGTGGGATGAAATGAAAACGAGCCTCTGAAGGGCTGCGCTTGTCTGTCCCACCTACTGGGCTCCCCCCCCCCCCCCCCCCCCCCCCCCCCCC
>PVLD010035988.1:0-11322 GCA_004027595.1 Dinomys branickii | reverse complement strand
GAATTGTAAATGCCCTGCAGCATAAATTGAACCCTGTTTTATATACCATAGGTATATAAAAAGTACGAATTAGCTGGATGGAAGGATACATTGATCAATCAATTAGAATTAAATATCCTAACAAAATACATTTCCGATAAGTAAATTCAGGCATACCTCAGATAAAGTTAATAATGTGAACTATCTTTAAAGTGTGCTATCCAATATGGCAAGTACTAGCTACACATAGCTATTTAAATTATAATTAAAACTTGAATAAAATTAAGAATTCTGTTTCTAAACTGCATGAGCCACATATCAGTGTCTAAAAGACCTATATGGCTGCCATATTAGACCATGCAGTGTAACAATATTTCTAACATTGCAGAAAGTTCCAATGGATATCATGGTTCCAGAAATTTTCAGTGGAGTTCAAAATACTTGTATGGAATTGTAGAAGTTAATAACTAAATTAAAACATAAGGGACATGGTCCAATTTTCCACATTTAAAAGTGTAAATTACAGTGTTATCAATTATACTCCAAAGGTATAATTCTTGTCAACTTTTTACTTAATGATTTTTGTGAAGTACTAATATAAAACACAGTATATATTTAAATAGAGGTAAAATTAAATAGAGGTAAAATTGCTCAAATTTTCATGTAAATATTTCTTAAAAGGTTTAACAAAATGGCTTAATTAGAATGAAGAATGTAGAAGTATATGCTGGATTTTCAAAAAGCATAAAATCTTCTCTTCATGACAAATGTAATCAGAATGTACACCAATCATATGATAAAAACTAAATAAATCTAAAAAACTCATTTAGGATGTGAATGTTGTTCAGCACTGTTTGGATTCAGTCTCCAGTACTGCAAAAATAAGTACATAAATACATAAATAAATACCCATAAATGAATTTTAAAATTTGTAAAATCTTTCCTTTAAGACCCAAGTAGCTCTTCCGCATACACTACCACCAAAGGCATTGTGGAAGTTTTTAATCTGAGAGATCTTATAATAGTATATTGAAAACACAATGCTTATGCTTCCTGCTTCCCCCTTCGCAGATTTAAAATTGGGAGTGCTTATTTAGCCATTTTTTGATTTGTAGTTCTTACAGCCACATGGAAGATCTTACCATAAAATGATGGGCCTTTGTCATGTGTTGTTTACTTGATAAAATTGTACTGGTGATTTGAAGTACCACAAGTAAAACTTTTGTAGGAAGGGAGCATATCACGTATCACATGTCGTACAAATCTTGCTTCAGCTAAATTCAATTTGTAATATTTGGAAGAGGCTGATAAACTTGGGGGACACAATGTTTTGTCATTTTGCCTAATATTTTGAAATGCCCATCTATGATAATATGAATTGATATCAAAAGTCATCATAGTTAAGACCACTTTGATAATAAGAATTTTAAAATTGATATATATTTGTAGTTAATAAGTCTTAGTGACACAATATGTAATTAATGTTCAAAGGAGACATGCACATTTTCCTCAGTTAGAAAATCAATACTGCAAGTCAGTGGGACTAAGATCACCCTTAGTATTTATTTTATCACATGGAATCTATGCTTTCTATGTTTGATAAACACACTGCATAGTTCAAGTTCTGTGATTTATGTTTATAGATGTGTTGCTAATGATCCAATGGAATTGTCCGATTAGTGTATATGACATTATTATTCAAGCTATCCTTAGGAAACAAAGACGTTTTTGGATTGGGGTTTTGAATTCGGCAGTCTGATTTTTTAAAAAAATTCTTATATGTTCTAGAGAGAGGTCCATGATTGGAGGGGCAGTTGGCTAAAATTTTTTCCCAATTCATGTATTTTCTTTATACTCTGTTGTTGATTTCTTTTCATGTGCAAAAACCTTTCAATAAGATGAGACCCCAGTTGTTGATTCTTTGAGATATTTCCCATTCAGGGTGGTTTTTGCTTAAGAACTCTCTACCTACCCCTATGTCTTCAGGGTTTTTACCTATTTTCTCTTCCAGTAGATTTAGTATTTCTGGGTTAATATTTAGATATATGACCCATTTTTACTTTAGTGTATGATGATAGACATGGGTCTAGTTTTAGTTTTCGGCACATGGAAAGCCAGTTTTTCCAGCACCATTTATTAAAGAGGCTATGTTTTTTACAATGAACATTTTTGGCCCCTTTGTCAAAGATAAAGTGACTGAACATGTTTGTGGTTGTATGTGCATCTTCTCATCTGTTCCATTGATCTTCAGGTCTTTTTTTTTTCAGTACCATACTGATTTTATTACAGTAGCTTTGCCATATAATTTCAAGTTAGGACTTGACAGTAGAGAGTAGAGTTTAAATTTATGGAATATTTTGTGCCTACATTTCAGATTCTTGTCTGACTTGCTGCCAAAAACACTATGGATCAGGGAATACAGAATCATTACATCCTTGAAACTAATGGGAATATGAAACCTTCTATGTACTGCATTTGGTTTACTAAAGTCCTGTGGTTTGAGTACATTTACTTTAAATTTAAACTGACTACATTGTACTGAAGGCACAGATCTTTAAACCCCCTCTTTTTGTCCTCTATCCCACAGCTGATTGCTGAACACTGTAAGAACTGTAGGAATTTGGGTTTTCATTTAGGTATTTTGAGGTGAGTTTTATATTATAATATGAGTTTTATTTTACTGGGTCTATTCAAGAATATTAAGTTTATTTGTTTTCCCATCTTTTCATGTTTCTTTTACCAAAATTAACTTCAAGCTTAAAATATTAACATTGACAATGAATAAAGAAAGGAAAATTTATTATTTACATGTGCTTGTGGATGTCATGTGCAGAAATGTAAAACAACAAAAATACCACAAATTGTATTAAATATCTCTATTGGACTAGATCATCAACATATGATATTGTCAACATAAGAAACTGTCAATTACTAAAGAATAAATTTTTAGAAGGTTATCTTCTACATTGGATGTGTTTGACTCCTTTGTCAAGGATAACGTGACTTAGTGTGTTTGGAGTTGTTTTTTGTATCTTCAGTTCTGTTCCATTGATTATCAGCTCTAATTATTTTGCCAGTACCATGCAGTTTTTATTACAGTAGCTTTGTAGTACAATTTCAGGTCAGGATTTGTGATGTACCTTACCTTATCTTTGCTTCCCAGAACTGTTTTATTCTACGTACCTTCTGTTCCCAAATGAATTTTAAGAACATTTTCTCTAGTTCTGTGAGATATGCTAATGGTATTCTCTTTGGGATTGCATTAAATCTGTATAACAATTTTGGGAATAGGCCTTTTTTTTACTGTATTGAATATTCTTACCCAAGAGCAAGGGATATCTTCCTATCTTCAGATATTCTCTTTGATAACTTTTTTCAGAGTATTATTATTTTCAATGTATAGATCTTTTACTTCCCTTGTTAGACTAATTCCTAAGTATGTCATTTTTGGATGCTATTGTGAAAATTGCAGTTTCCTAATTTACCTGTGAGTTTGGTATATGTGCATAGAAATACTTTTTACTTTTTGAGTGTTCACTCTGTATCCAGCT
Source organism: Dinomys branickii (assembly GCA_004027595.1). NCBI lineage: Eukaryota > Metazoa > Chordata > Mammalia > Rodentia > Dinomyidae > Dinomys > Dinomys branickii. Next base: position 7,792 of record PVLD010035988.1, on the reverse strand, counting down.
ATACTCCTACATTTGATTACTAAACCTACATGTCCCTTGTTGGAGATTTGGGTTCTTGTGTGTAGAGTATGGTGTCATCGCAAAATGATTGCTTCTTCCTCTCCTAAGTTATTCCTTTTACTTTTTCTTGCCTAATTTCTCTGGTTAATGTTTACACAACTATTTTGAATAGGAGTAGTTATAGTTGACATCTTTGTTGTTATCCTGATTATAGATGGAAAATTTTCAGTTTCTTAGCACTTAGTATGAAGATGGCTGTTGATGTCATAGATGGCTTTTGTCAGACTGTGGTGAAGACTAGTTCAATTTATTGTAAGATTTTTATCATGAATGTGTGTTAGATATTGTCTAATTATTTTTCACTGTCTAATGAGATAATCATATGATTACTGTCTTTGGCTCTGTTGATATTATGTATTTCATTAATTGATTTGCATATGATGAACTATCCCTGTCCCCCTGGATGAATCTTACATCATCATAGTGTACAACCTTCTTGATGATTTGCTGTATTCAGTTTCCTGCTATCTTATTGATGATTTCTGTGTCTATTATCTCTACAGAGACACCTTGTAATTTTGTTTTTCAGTTGTATCTTTCTCTGATTTTGGTATCAACATAATACTTGCTTCCAGGAACGACTCTAAGAATATTGCTTTCTTTTCAATTTCATTAAAGAGTTTCAGAAAAACTTGTGTTCCACATTCCATAGTTTAATATTTCATATCTTTCACCATGCACAAAACTAGAATTGAAATAGATGAAAGACACAATTGATACAGGAAAAATAAATACACTGGAAGAGAGAATAGGCAGAACTCTTGAAGACACAGGTGTAGGCAAAGATTTCATAAAGAATACTAATCACCCAGGAAAGACTACACAGTATCAACAGCTGAGATCTCATGTTATTAAAAAGGGTTTCAATAGCAAAGGTAATAACCAACAGAGTTGAAAGACAGCCCATAGAATGTGAATAAATTTAGCCAATATTCCCTTAGACAAAACTTAACGTCTAGAACATGTAAAGAATTGAAAAAGATCAAATCCCCCAATTTAAAGACCCACTCTAAAATGGTGATATGAGAAGAGTACACTCTTCTCAGAAAGAAATACAAAGGCAAATAAATATTTGAGAAAATATTGAACATCATTTGTCATGGAAGAGATACAAATTAAAACAATGCTGAGATTTCACTCTGGCCCAGAAAGAAGGGCAATTATTAAGATATCAGCTAATAACAAATGGTGATGGGTCTATGGAGAAGAAATGACACTTCTCCACTGTGGGGGTGTAGAGGGGTGTAACCACTGTAGCAACCTGTGTGGGGATTCCTCAAACCTAAGATTAGATATCCCACTTGACCCAGGTATTCCTCTGCTGGATATCTTCCTGGAAGAATTAAAAACATCAGATCACAACAATATATGTTCACTCATATTTATAGCGGCTAAATCTTGGAAAGGACCTACATGTCTATCAACTGAGGAATCAAAAAAGCGATGTCATTTTTCCATACAGTAGAGTGCTATTCAGATGTAAAGAAGCATAACCTTGACACTTTTTATGTTAATATATGCAATTTGGTACTGTATTCCCAAGTGAAGTAAATTGTTCAGCCATGTGTACATATTGCATTGTCTCCGTGGTGGAGAAACTGAAAGAATAAATAAGGATCAAAATGTGTAATAGATATTATGAAATGAGAAGAATGTGTTCAAAATGCAACCGGATCTAGGGAGAATAAAGAGGGAAAGGAATGAAGGGCAAAGGAAAAAGACAATAAAAGCAGGATGAAATGGAAACAAAGCTTTATAAATAAGGACTGAGAAGAGTTTGAGGGGAGGAGAGGGAATTGGGAAAAAAGTGGAATTAAGACATTTACAAGTACAACCTATGATGAATGTGATCATTATGTATATCTAAACTGTACCAATATTCTTAATTTAGAAGGAAAAGAGAGAGAGAGGAGAAAGATGCATCACTAGAATCCTGCTGATGGTAAAAAACTAAGATGTAAAGACCACGCTAAGTCACACAGAGGACCATTTGTTATCTGTGTAGCTGATCAATATGTGAATTGCTTATTTGCAGAGAAAATAGTTTTAAAATTTTTATGGGTGTGTGTTTGTGATACAAAATATTAAACTTCACATTTGAGAATGAAATATACATACAGAGTCTTCCAAAAATGTATACAAACTTCAGGAAAAGAAAAACTTGTAGAAATATTTATTTTGATTTTGAAATTAATTTTATTGGTACTCTTTTGATATACATAATGTTCCCATTCATCACAGAGAACACGTACCTGTTCATACTATATCTTGATACTTCTTTTTTCCCGATTCCCCTTCCCTCCCTTTCACCCTATTCCCTCTCCTTATTCATGAATGTTTTGTATACACATTTTAATACTAAATTTATTGAGACATCATGAGATTAATACAAGTTACCTTTGGCCTCTACAAGTACAATAGATGCCCTAATGGTTGCCATTATCTTCCAGACATTTATTAGTATGGTAAAGTGCTTCTTGGGTAACCTTGATCTTTGAGATGACTGAACATATGTAATCAATTTCTTCTCTAAGGGTAGGCAGTATAGTGGTTTTTCCACGATATAAAACATCCTTTATGGTCCCCCATATGTGAGTAACACCACCTGTTGAAAAAAAAACATCCTGCTTTTCTCTTCCCAAAGTTTATATACATTTTTGCACTCTTTCTATATATTTATTTACATACTTTTACCATATTGGATTGGTTCCCCCACCCTCCCTTCTACCTCTATCCTTTTGTCATTTTCCTTTATTACAAACAGCCTGTCTTTATTTTAATTATTTGGATTGTGTTCCTTACAGAAGAGAAACCATGTAATATATGATTTTCTGTTTCTCATGTATTTTCCTTACTATTATGGTTTTTAGGCTCATCCATTTTCCAACAAATGACTTAAATTTATTTTTTATGGATGAATAAAATTCTATCTTATGTATTTTATATATCATATTCTAAAAAAGTAATTCTGTGGACTTTTAAGCACCTAAATACAGGAAGCTTTCTCCCTAACTTTTGCACATAAAATACAGTTAACATACATATGTTCCAATCAAATGGTAGGAATATTCTAAAGAATAAATACATGAATTTCTTGTGCTAATAGGAAGATGATTTGATTAAGTAAATAGTAAATTTCCCCAAATCTACAAATACATAAATAAAAGTTGTAAAGTGTTTTATTTAATTAAATCAAATTTGGAAATAATGATGTGTTTTTGGAGATTTTAATTCCTCCCAAAATAATTTCAGTTTATGAAGTTTGTGATGCATAGGTACTACAGTACACTTCCTCAATCTTGTCATAATATCCCTCAGATAATTATAACTACATATCTCTCTATCATCTCTCATCTGTCTGCTGTACTTGGGATTGAATGCAGGGCCTTTGCACTGAGCTATGCTCACCAGCCTTTTAAAAACATGTTGAAGAAATTCTTTTGCCAAATCCTTAAACTGTTCAGGCTGGTGACAAATTTCTAACCCTTCTGCCTCAGCTTCCCAGAGTCCTAGCTTACAGATATGTGTCACCATGCCCTACACTTAAATTGTTATTTTTACAAAAGTCTATTCATAATTTCTTTCTCCACGTGGATGAAGAAATGTGAAGTATATGCTCCTGTCATTACTGAAAAACTAGGTGATTTAAATGTTTCCATCCTGTGGTGGCATATGGCTGTAATGCCATTACTTTGGAAGGCTGAGACAAGAGGATCACAAGTTCTAACCAGCCTAGGAAATTTAGGAATTCAGCAAGATCTTGTAACAATAAATCAGTTGGTTAAGCCTGAGTACATACTCAGTTTGGAGGTCCTAGTTTCTATACCTAGTACCACGAGAAACAAAAATCTCATCCATGGCAAATTTCACAATTACTTCAAACGTTATTCAGTAAGGAAAGATCTAAACATATGCCATTATTTTCATTGTCCTCTCCCTTATTCATCTTACCATTTCCACCACTCTCTCCAAATACTCAAATCCACAGTCTGAATTGTTTCCAGAACCTCTGGATGCAGTAAGTCTTTCCAAGTCCTCCCTGTTCCTTTCAGTCCTATAAGACTTTCATTCATTGAATTTTCAGTTTCATTAGTTTCCGGAAATATCATAGTTTTAAAGCCTTTTCTATTCTGAGTGTTTGTAATCATTGTAAACCCCTACCTAAACCTTAAGTTCGTCATCTTCTCTATCACTCTTAAATTCTCCCTCAATTCTTCTTGCCTCTCCTTTACCTGACTAGATTCTATATAAACTACTTACTTCCTTAGCCTCCACTATCCAAATGCTCTGAATCATTCTTCCTTTTTCAGTCAGTGGTTTTCACTTCTTAGAACTCTCAGTATTTTCAAATTTCCTTCAAAGGCCTGTCCAAAGCTTTTGCTTCCCTAGTTTCAACCAGTACAACATAGTTCTTCCCAAACTATTCATGCCCCTTAAAAATAGTTGGTATATTATTAACCACATTATTACTATATTTAGAAACAGTTTAACTTCTATAAAAGGCTACTACTAAGATATTGAGTAGCTTAATCATTGGCAAGATAATTTTCTTGTTTATTGATACTTAATACATACAACATTATAAAGCCCTGATATTTGTACCATGCTTGTTTGCTAAAGCTAGAGATAGTACAGGGGACTTGCACAAAATTAAGAGGTGTAGTCACTCTACCTTACAATTAATATAGAAAGCCAAATTAAATCAAGGTAAATTTAGTTTAAAATAATACTCTGTGCTTTATTGGGAGTTGGTTTGTTTGAGAGAGGTTATTCCTATATAGCCCAAATTGACCACTAACTTGAGAAACTCCTGCCTCTGCTGAGTGCTGGGATTACAAGTAAACTCCAACACACTTCGCTCTTCTGTCTGCTTTTCAAAGGGGAAAAAAAAAGAATCAATGAATACATGCATAAGGGAATATTTTATTTGAATATACATGACACATTGTAACTAACAATGAAACTTTAAAAATTAAAGATCAAAAACCTCATTGCTCAAAGTCTTCGCTATCCTTACCAGAGGTAGTGTTACACCCAGTCTTTTATACACTCACGATTGACATCATTCTTACTCTTATCTTACTGTGATATTCTTCGCTTTATGCCAACCTGGGAAACTTTCTTATAGGAAATGGGTTTTGCATTGGCCTAAAAGAGATGGAGACCTTGCATAACCAGAGAAGATTATGTAAAAGTTGTGACTGGACAATAAGTGTTATTTACCTAAAGAGATATCATGCATTATAAATTAAGTAGAATGACATTTGTTGGAAGCATATAATTCAGGATTTTTAATGGCAAATTTTCTAGTTTAGATATTAGAACTTTCAATAGGTAGGAAATGTAGTTTTGTTTTGTTTTTGTTTTTCTCATGTTGTGTAATATTTCCCAAAACAACATTTTCCAACAACAGAAAAAAATAAAATTAATCCCTTAAAATTTATTGGTATGTAGGTAACATATCTGAAAATATTTTATTTAGAAAATGTTATTATGAATGAAAATAAATAGAAGTAGACAAAGATTTACCTTATGTCAATTCTGACTCACTTAACAGTTCCTCTTGAAAATTAACACCTGAAATTAGTGGAAAACTTTAAAGGTTCAATGCTGTAGTTGTCAACTGTAACAAGTTTTAATTAACTTTTTTATTTTAAAATGATCAAATTTAGAGACGTTAAATTTTTATAATATTGAGCACAAAATTATGACTGCTTTTTCTTTTTTTGTGGTACTAGGGATCGAACTCAGGACCTTGCGCTTGCTAGACAAGAGCTTATTCCACTGAGCTATATCCCCAGCCCCTGAGCACAAAATTATGATGACATAGTTCATATATTTTAGTTGAAAACACTATTTCAAAAATCACTTGATTTTTTAAAGAGAGAAAGATTAAAAAGAAATAAAGACAATGATACAGAGTTTCATAACAGGATAACAAGAAATTAACAATGGTTGATGTAATGCATATTGCTGTCTTAAGGTGGTTGCTCAGATTACAAAATGTAGGCATGCAAAATTAATCAAGCAATGTAAGCACAAATCGAACTTTTCAAAAAATTATTAGTAAACTTATGTTAGCTATCTTGTTTTTATATATGTATATATATATGTATATATATGTATATGTGTGTGTGTGTGTGTATACACATAATGTTTTTCATTTCCCTTCCTTCTTTTCTCATTTACCCAATCCCAGTTGTTCTTTCCTTTTGAGCAATTTCTTTCCCTTTCTCAGTATCTACTGCAGATTTTCTATCTTTACTCTTTTAATTTCCTACACTAGGAAGATAAGACAATGTTTACACATGGGAGTTTGATTTATTTCACTGGTGATTATGGTCTCCAGTTTCATCCATTTACTTATAAAAACCTCAAGTTTGTTCTTTGTTATACCTCAGTAGTACTCAATTATATAAAACTACCACATATTCTTTATCCATTCCTCAGTTTATGGGCATTTGGGCTATTTCCAAGGTTTAGCTATTACAAATTGTGCTGCTATATACATGGGTGCCAAAATATCACTGTGGTATGATGCTTTTTTTTTTTTAAATAAAGTACAAAAACATATTAACAAACAGATACCAAATAGCATAAAAAATAGTATAATCACAACTAATCTATAGACAAGGTGACGTGGTCTCAACAGTGGTTATTGCTTTATGCATTGATATCTTCAAAGTGTAAATATATGAACCCATATACAGACATGCAAAATTAGTCAGACAATTAATCCTCTCAACAACAGAAAAAACACAAAAACCAAAAATCCAAAGACAAAAAACAAAACAGGCAAACAACAACAATAACAACAATAACAAAAAAAAACACCAATAGTTGCTGCTTTGCATATTGATATTTTCGAAATGTGTGTTCAGGATAACACATACAGACATACAAGATTGATCAAATAACACGTCATCGACTATTCCTTAGCATTAAGTGATATAATACAATAGAAGAACCATGTTAGCCCTCCTGCACATATGTACATTCATATATACATACATACGATTTTGTCTCTTTTCCACTTTCCCTCGTCCCAACTGTTCTTTGTTTTAGAACAGATTTCCTTCATGTCTCTTAGTTTATATTCCCACCCTCAGGTTCTTACACCAGTGATACAATACATTGCCTGCTCATGTACCACTGATTTATTTTACTTATGAGTATGGACTCCAGTTTTGACCACTTGCCTACAAAGTCCCCAAAACTGTATTTCTTTATAGCTGAATAATATTCCATTATATAAAAATGTCACAATTTTTAATCCAGTCTTCTGTGGATGGGCACTTGGGTTGCTTCCACATTTTAGCTATTACAAATTGGGCTGCTATAAACATGGGTGCACATTTATCAGAGGGATATGATGTTTTCAGATCTTCTGGGAAAATACCCAGAAGAGGAATAGCTGGTTTGAATGGAACCTCTAGAACTAGTTTGCTGAGAAATCTCCAAACGGCTCTCCACAGTGGTTGCACCAGTCTGCATTCCCACCAGAAGTGTAATAGAGTCCCTATTTCTCCACATCCTCGCCAGCATCTGTTATTGGATGACTTTTTCATACTGGCCAGTCTTACTGGGGTGAGATGAAATCTTGATGTTGTTTTTATTTGCATTTCTCGAATGACTAAGGATGTGGAACATTTTCTCATGTATTTATTTGCCATTTGTATTTCTTTGTCTGAGAATTGTGTATTCATCTCAGATGCCCATTTCTGGATTGGGT
>PVLD010035987.1:0-11256 GCA_004027595.1 Dinomys branickii | reverse complement strand
TCCCCAGTACTGCCAAAAAAAAAAAAAAAAAAACAATGATGCCATTCCGCAGCCACTAATGAACAGACCTGGGTAGTAACTGTCAACAGCGGCTAACATTTTGAAAAAAAGGGACAATCACTATTATCCACCTCCTGATGGAAGTAAACAGCACCCTCATGGAATATTCTTGCCAGAAAAAAGCAGATTACAATGGTTTACAGGCACTACATAGGATGGGAAGCACGAAGAAATACTACCTAGTCAACCAAACTATGAGACATTCTGTAGGATAACCTATCAAGCTTCTTCAAAACAAATGTTAGGAGCTGGGAGAATGAAAGGAGAAGGGAAAATCCATGGAACAAAAAAAAAGCAAACCCAAACATAAGACACAGATCAATGCACTGTAATGTTGAAGAGACAAACTGTAACACAAAACGTAAACACTACCTAAGTATCTGGTGACACTAAGGATTTAAATTTGGGGGGATATGAAGTGAAATTACATTTGCCTGTAAAGGACTTTTTAGCATTAGAGTTACTGAAATAGTTATAGAGAAAATGATGTGATGTCTGGTATTTGCTTTAAAATAATTTTGAATGGACGCTGGTTTATAGGTGAAGCTGGGCAACAGACATATGGAGATTTATTATGTTCCTTATTTTGGCATTTGATTGAAATATTTTCTAATACATGTCATTTAATAAAGTTCTGACTAAGGAATACTGTTAGACTAGATGAGTATGTATTGTGGAATTATTATTGTTTTTATTTTAAAAAATAAAAGCACAAAAACATATTAACAAACAGACACAAATTAGCATAAGAAATAGTACAATCAAAACTGATTTACAGACAAGGTGACATGGACTCAACAATGGTTATTGCTTTACCTATTGATATCTTCGAAGTGTATATACATGAACACAGATACAGACATGCAAAATTGGTCAGACAATTAATCATCTCAACAACAGAAAAAACACAAAAAACAAAAAACCAAAGACAAAAAAAAAAACAAACCACCAATAGTTGCTGCTTTGCATATTGATATCTTCGAAGTGTGTGTTCAGGATAACACATACAGACATACAAGATTGACAGAATAACCCGTCATCAATTATTCCTTAGCATTAAGTGATATAATACAATAGCAGAACCATGTTAGCCCTCCTGCACATATGTATCTACATATATACATACATACATTTTTGCCTTTCTTTTCTTTTCTCCTTTTATTGTAGAATTATTAACAGTGTATTAAACATTAACAATTAGATACATAGAAATAGATCTATACAGACAGATCATATAATTCTTTTAAAAATAAACTTTCTATCAAATACATTTAGAAAGTTATAGATATTCGAAAGGCCAGTAAAACGCAATTTAAAAGATTACAAAAACATTAATAAGTAAACTAATTTTAATATTCCTGAAAGAAAAAAAGTCAACTGATAATAATCATTTCACGAAAGGAGTTATGCTCTGAAAATTTCTGACGATAGGGACATAATTAACAGTTTTTAAAGTACCCTTAGGTTTGGTTTTACCTCTAAAGGCGCCTGCAATATTCCAGCCAGCTGCTTGGCCAGCTGCATGTGGTACTGTGTGCCTGAGCCGTAGGTTTCCCTGGTAACTGGGTTAGCTATTCCCATGCTCAGCAAGTAGGATTTAAACCTGATGGTCTATAAGGAGAGGAAAAATGCATAGAAAGACTGCAGGATTAGTCTCCCCTCCCCAACATTTGAACTCTTTTATCACAAATGCAATTCTGCTCCATTATTTCTCTATAAACCCATTTCTTCCACTGTGTTTCCATGCTGTGAACTCAGAGGCAGCGGATGTGTAAGTAGTTTGCTGCACAAATCTGATTACTGTGCTCCCTTCTTCTATTGCGGTCTCTCCAGACCGTTCACTTCGCACATTTCGTGTGAGAGAACATTTAGGTAACGACTACTTTATATTTAATACCAACCAAATGATACAACCAAAAATTTAAAAAGCAATATGGGTATGTCCATCATGTAGACAAACTTCATGAGGAGACATCAAGTTTAGAGATATGTGTAGAACAGACAGTACAGCCAAGCAAACACCTATAATCCCAGCACTCCGGGAGCCTGAGGCAGGAGGACTGTAAGGCTAATAAGCCCAGCCCAGAATCCTAGCAAGATCTTGCCTCAAATAAAAAATAATAGACGGTGTTGAGGATGTAGCTTAGTGAAAGGCCCTATGTTTAAACTGGTAAATCGCAAAAATGTCATTGTTACTGATTTTATTGTTGTAATCTGCTTTCTAATGCTTTTTTAAAAAGCATCTTGGGAATGGGGATGTGGCTTAGTGGTACAGTAGTTGCCTAGCATGCACAAGTCCCAGAGTTCAGTCCCCAGCGTCACACACAAAAAAGCATCTTAGCATCTTTACCTCATCTTCTGTAATGTCACCTTGCTTTTCTTTAATTTTATTAGCAATTGATTTCGATAATTCCACCATTTCTTTAGCCTGTCAAAAGAAAAGACTAGAAAGAAATAACATCCCCAAAATATCTTCTAGCAAAATATGTATTTTCAAAATGGAGTTATAACTGCTATGAGTTTCAGAGGTGTGAAATGACACATACCTTGATCATTAGCTTGCTGAGGTCTTCAAAGGCCTGAAATGAGGAAAGGGGTTTTTGTTGGAATCTGTCTAAAGAATTAAAATATTTTAAAGCAATGAAGCAACCGCCCTCTATTTTCTGCCTTATGACAGAATTTATGAAGTTTTATTACAAATATAATTTATTAATAATTATACATGTACCTTACTCTGAAATTGACCCTTTAGCTAAGAAAAACGTATTTTCTAAAAAAAAAATGTCAAATTTTCAGAGATGACTGTTATTATTGATCAAACATAAAAAAATATAGCTCACAAAATATTAGTAAGAAAATATGTCACTGGTTTTCCTAGTAGAAGGTCAAGAATCAAAGGCATCACAAGACAGTTCAGATAAGCTGGATAAGTGTATTTGTGATGTCTGTTGGTTTATTGAAAGGAACAGCTGATGCTTCATTTTTTTTTTTCTCTTCACCAATTTTGCATGCTTTTATCTGGTCATTGGAACAACTAATTTGAAGACAACCATATGCAATATAACAACCACTGCTGACTTCCTACCATCTTGTTTGGTGAAGTTGTATTGTTTCTAATTTTTTTTCTTCTGTGCTATTGTCTTTAACTATTTGATCAATGTTGTATTCTTATGTCTGGTGATCTGAGCAACTTCGTTGAAGATAATACGTAATATAACAACCATTGTTAATTCCTATCACCTTGTTTTGAAATCCTGTATTGTTTTTATTGTTTTCGTATTGTTTTCTTTTTGTCTTGTTATTATATTGTTTTTTTTCTCTTTAAATTAAAAAAAATTTTTGGAAAAAGTTAAAATATACTACTAATTTCTCTTAGTTCATTGAAAAGAAAAGTTTGTGCTGATATTGTTTGGACAATTAAATGCCTATATCTTAGTAGTACTTAGTACTATATATTAGTACTCTTAATAATGTAAGGAAACAATGCAATGTATTAACTATTGTTAGCCTCCTATTATTTTATACCAAAATTTTGGGGTTTTTCCCTCTTTAAAGTTAAAAAAAAGAAAGAATCAAGGCATGGTGAATTTTTCCTAGCTGAAGATGCCAATAAGCAACTACAGTAATACTTTTGGGGCAACAATAATTTTTATTGTAATAGCAGCTATGATTTAACTGAAACAGTAAGCCTCAGCCTCTGAGTAGTAAACCTTTTATAGCTATGGATACGGTGGATATCAGACACTAAAAAAGCATTCACGCCAGATGTGGTGGCCTATCCCTGTAGTCCCAGCATCAGGGAGGCTGAGGCAGGAGGATCATAGTGAGTGAAACGCCAGCCTGGACTACATAGCAAAATGCTGCCAAAAAAACCCAAAAAACAAAAAAATGGGGCTGGGGATATAGCTCACTGACGCACTGCCTCCTTGGCAAGCACAAGGTCCTAAGTTCAATTCCCAGTAGCCATAAAAAAAAAGCATTCAAATACCACTAAACCTATCTGAGTAAAACCCATCCACTGTTTCATTCACTACAACAAATATTCAAAGGCCTCTTCTGATTTAATCAGACATGCTTCTGACATATAGTTTCAAGTTATTCAAAATATACTGCCAGTATAGAATTTCTTGTCTATAATCAATTTCTTTAATTATTTTAATAATTAATTATTTTATAATTTATTATTATTATTTAATAATTATTTAATTTTAAATAATTTCTTTATTTAATAATTAATTTCTTTAATTATTTTTTAAAATCAAGTAAACAATGAAGAATCTATCAACATATTGGTCTGGTATATACAGTACAATCACAGCTCAGATCAGCTTATGCCCATCTGCAGGAAAGTGTTCCTCATCTGCTAAAGGATTTTGCTGAAAGAATAGAATGCGGTGTAGGATTCTTATGGCCAGCACACTAAAGCTTGCAAGGAAAACAAAGGGGGATGTGCACACACCTAACAGGAATTTCCTCAGATAAACACAAAGCTCAAAGAATGGATTCTTATCAGCAACCACCAGCAGATGCAGGAAACTCTTTGTGGGAAGTTCTGGGCACCAGCTCTGAAACTAAGTCAACTCCAACATGAGGGGCAAGTCACAGTTAGAAATTTTACATACTTTTTACTTTGACTATGAAAAATATTAATAGATTTCTTTCATTTGTGTAAAGAAAACTAATAAGACAGGATTTTATATGGTAAGTCATTCATTATATTTTCAAAGAAAAATATTCCCAAATAATGAGTCCACATAAAATCTATTAGCCTTTATTGATTATATAGTCAATAAAAATATAAATATTATAGTATTTTCCAATTATATAAAAATTAAGTTATAATTAAACACAAATAAAAGCTTCCTTACTTTTATTTCTATTATTCTAAAACTTGAAATTAACCAATTATCAAAACTTAGGTAGCAAACCTACAGTAAAAATTAAAGCTGGGTGTGGTGGCACAAGCCTGTAATCCCAGCACTCAAGAGGCTGAGGCAAGACGATTGCCATGAGTTTGAGGCCAGCCTGGGCTACACAGAGTTCAAAACCAGCCTGAACTATATAGTGAGACTCTGTCTCCAAAAAAAAAAAAAAAGAAAAAAGTTACAGCAAGGGCGAAGATGCACAAACCCATTCTACTATTTTATCTGCTACTTTACAGAAACTTCTACCACACCCACAAACAAATTTCCGCCCCCAAATCTGAGAAAGACAGTATCCACAGATAGCTTCCTGCACTGAGTTACAGAATTACTTTTTTACTGACTTTCTGTCATGACTCTGGTTATTACCTTCCATGACTATTTGTATGTTCTCGAATTCCCATTTCCGATACTCTCAGTTCTGTACCTCTGTATACTCCTTTCCCTCTACCTCACTTCTTTTATCCCTGCTGGTGACTGTTAGCACCTGCTCATCTCTCAAGCCTTGAATTTTATGCTTTTAATTTTTCTTTTTTTGAGACCAGGCCTTGCAATGTAGTACAGGCTGGCCTTGAACTCACTATGTAGCCCAGGCTCGCTGGGCCTTGAATTCTGTGTTCCTGCTATTTGTAAGCCTTCCTTGACTCCTATGGGAATTTGGGTCTGTGTCGTGTGTTCTTGCTGGAGCCTGCTTTTCCCTTTACAAGGTGTTTCTCCCACTGCAGTCAGTTCCCGTTTGCCTGCCTGCACCTGGACCATGACCACAGTATCCACGCCATCTACACGGGGGTCAGCAGAGACAAGGCCCATCTGCTGAATAAATCAGTGATCTACATGATATAGCACAATGCTGTGTAGAAGCTGAGAGCAACCCAACTCCATGAGAATTAGGCCTGAACTGGAATATCTTATATCATAAATTAAGAAAAACTTTATTTTGAAGATAACACCAAGTTAATATGACAATGCTCAAAAAAAAGAGAAAAGAAAACCAAACAATGCACCATTTGATGCCACCTTCCTAAGGAAGTATCTGCACCCAGAGGCTGACATGGGTGCTGCTGAGAGAGGATGGTGTCAGCACCTCCTGGGGGATGAGGGCAGTGATCCTGGCACATTGGACTGTGCACTTGCCTGCAGAGCGGGTGGGCTGGGCGCTCATCTCTCTGGTGCCAAACCTAGTCCCTCGCTCTGGCAATTTCTTCTCCGGAGAATAAGAACCCTTCCAATACTAGAATGTCAGGACTGTTTGGAAATGGAGAATCCTGAAAAGATGGGATCCATGACAGCATAGTTTTTGAATCTCTCCAAATCCCAGAATAAAAGCAGACAGGACAATTACATCTCAGAACCAAAGGCCCATGGGTAACCCACACTGCCAAACTAACTGTCGCGCTCCTGGCCAAACACCCAGGACTCGAGCAGCGAAAGCAAGAGTGGCAAGACCGTCCCACGCCTGTATCTAGGCAGGAAAAGAGGGAGCAGAAGTGCTGCTGACAGATCTCTGCATCAGAGAACCCCAAGGAGCCGAGAGGTGCCCACCGGAAAACAGGCCAGGCCAACGGGAGGACAGTGCCTGAGACGGTCTCGCCCATTTCAATAGTGGGTGGGTGCCAGGCGTCCCCAATAGGGACTAAAGGAATGAAGGATGGCCGGGCGTGGTGATGCACACCGGTAATCCCAGCACTCGAGAGGTTGAGGCAGAGGGATCTCTGCGAGCTCAAGACCAGCCTGGGCGACAAAGTGAGCTCTCATGGCCAGTCTGAATAGCACAGCAAGACTCTGTCTCAAAAAGACAGAAAAAACAAAAGGAATAAAGGAGCCTATGAACTGTTGAAAGTGACCTGCCAGATACCTCTTCTTCCGGGAAAGAAACCCATAGTGGGGAGAAGGCACTCAGAAAACAATCCGAAGTGAACGAGGGAGGAGCAATACAGAGGACTTAGGTCCAGTAGAAACAAGGGATACGAACAGGGCAAAGCATCACAGAAAGCAAACCACTGTTATCTGTAAGACTAGGAGACCAGCTGAGGCGGGTAGGCCGTCCGGAGGAAAAGCGGCCATGGAGGAGGCCTTCCTCTGAAAGTTCCGGGAAACTGACTTCACATGAAAAAGAGCCACAGCAAAGAATCAAGGTCAAACCCCAAACCCTACATAAAGTTATTATGAGAGCAAAGAAAACCCGGAGCAGAATCACACTGTGCACACATACGGGGGCACCAAGAAGACACACATGGATCAGACCACAGGGCAACTTTTCTTTTCAAAGTAAGCTAAAAAATGCTAGTATAGTGACACAGTTAAAAAGGACAATACCACGCACAAGTGAAGTATGAGGTTAAAAATGTTTTAAATTATTTTGGAACTAAAGCCTACAGACATTGCACAAGACCGAATAAACACAAGAAAGTGGAAATTTTTCTAAATAAAGAAGAAAGCTATTAAAGGCATTTGAAAGAAAATTACAAATGGTAAAGACTATCACAGTGAGACTGGAATGTCAGGAAAAACCCAAAGCAGTTCTTGAAAATTACACCAAAAAAAAAAGTCTTAAAAGTTTCTGAAGTTACATACTGAAAAAAACACTGTGTATCTGAGAGTAACAATCCAGGGTGACTACCACAAATGCACAATTTAGTAAAATTACTGGGCTTTAAAAGGAAGGCAGCATGTGGCTTAACAAGGAAAAATTAAGCTTGACATCGCTCTTTGACAGCAATCCTTCATGCCAGGCAAAGCAAAGGTAACACAAAGAAAACTAATGTGAACCATGGACACTAAATCCAGCAAAATGTTCACACACAAGAAACACAAGCCTGCCAGCCACAGGGATACCATTCCCATAAGCACTTCCTGACAAAGCTTCTAGCCGACAGGTTAAAGGAGGACCAGAGGGAAGGCAAGCCCAGGGGGCTGCATGCTCAGATGGTGTAGGTGCTGTACACCTATTTTTAATGTGGGAAGAATGGGGAGAACAGATATAAAAATTTTCTTTATGGCTATGTTAGAAATTGCTCAGTAGTGTTGTCCTGAATTTGAATTGAAAGGATCAGGATGGTCTCATAGCATTTTATAACAACAAAATCGTAGCTTTAGCCCACCGCAAAGCCCTAGAAACAAAGATCAACCCCGTAGCTATGGGTCTGGATTGCGGCTTTGAAATATTTTTTCCCACTAACAAAAGAGCTTCTTAGTTCAACGTTGAAGTCCAGCTCTGAGCCAGGAAATGTACTAGTGTGTCCTAGAACTTCTGTCACATCAAACTGTAAGAAAGCTACGAAAGTCCAGCAGGCCATGTCAAAGGAACTAAGAAGCCAACTTGAAAGGGCTACACTGGTCAAACACAGGACAGTCAGAGCTTCAAATAGAATAAATTATTACAACTGACTGGAACCATCAACACATTAAAATCCATGATACTGTGTCTTTTACAAAAACTCTAATTACTTTAGTCACCTTTGGAAGATGCTAAGGAACAAATTTATTATCCCGATCATAAAGAAAAAAAGCAGTTATTCTGACTTCCCACTATAAGCTGTTTCAGTGGAAACATGTAGTACATGGAACTCTTTGAAAAAACTTTCCAACTAATACATGAAAAGTGTACAGAATACCACCATTTGCAAGCACCAGTGCACTAACAAATCTTGAACATTAACAGCTACTAAGTAACAAAAGAGACATAATAGGCCTTAAGTGAAAAAACACTTCCACTCCTGCCAAAGAGATGCAATGTGCGTGAACAACCCTCTGAATCTAGCTGCCAATTAAAGGAAATTAACAATGCTGAAAAAATATACAGCTTTACCATAAATATGCAATCAGCAAAACCTGTACCATGATCACTTAACAGGTCAAATGTCCTTGGTTCCTCAACAGTAATCTCCATTTTTGAATAGTAATCCCAAATAGGCATTCAATAACTGCTTGCTAGGTGATGGAACAGGGCTAGCTAATCATGGACTGAAACCCCCACAACTGTTAGCTAAAAAAATCTTTTTCTAAGTTGATTACTCAAGTATTTGTTTCAGTAACAGAAAGCTAACACAACATGTTAAGGTGCACTAGTCACTTAAGAGAATTTAATCATATTGGCTTTCGTAGCTACAGTTCTTTCTCCTTCCCTCAAATTCCCTCATTTGTGATGAAGTTTCAGAAACACTGAAACTTACATGAAACTTACATGCTCAGGGTGTCTGAGTAGGAATGATAGGCTGGTGGGGCTATTCTTAATGTCTGTATCTGGTCTCCCAAGAAATCATTGGTATAAAACTGGGTAAGTGGTAGTTAGCCAAGGACAGTGGCTATATAATGGTGTTCTGCTCTCAACTAAGTTAACCAAATTTCCTCTATAAATAGACAGAGGACCTTGAACTCAGTAGGAATACCTTCTAATCAATTACATCTTTAGAATTTACATACAACAGTCTACATTTTCCAACAGAAAACAATTGTGGGTTTCTTTTTAGAAAAACATGTTTTGGTTAAATTATGCTAGCCTGACACACTTCTGCTAAAAGGGGACAGGAGACTGTGACGCTTCAAGCAAACCAAACATATTCCAAGCTGCAGAATAGAAGGTCACACACAGGCATTCAAAGGGAGAAACACAAATTGCTGAAAAAGACGGCTACCAAAATTTAAGTTACCTCAGAAATATTTTTGTCAGTTTCCTTTCTTTTTTCTTCCAGTTTCCTTTCAATGCCTACAATTCCAACAGCCCTTACTCTTCCTGGCTAGGGAAAAAAAAAAAAGTACAACATAGAACACAAATTGGGAAGGAAACAAAATATTTTTTGAGCTACACTGTTTTCAATGGCGGGAAAGAACCCATAAAGAATCAAAGAAAAACAGCACATGATTACATCTAGTTTCCTTTCAAAACATTTGTCTGTTCTGGAGGTACATAATGATCTTTAAATCATTAAAGAAAATACAAATATTTACATGTATGTTACATATAAATTAAATTATACTTATTTTTATTTGACAAGTCATCCATGTATCTGATTATACCAGGGTCTCAAATGTACACAAAAAAATCTGTATTAAAATTTTTGTACTTAATAGTTATTTTCCCTGTTATTTTCACACACTTCAGTGCCTGTCCATAGCCAGTGATTTAAACTTAAGTGCTATGAAAATTAGTTTTTTACCAGAACAAACAACTTTGGTTTTGGCAAGTTCTATCACCAGTCTTTTTCTTACTGAAGATCTAAGTACAGAATTAAAAATACTGGATTAGCAAACAGTCTTAAAAAATACCTGAGATCCTCTATTTGTTTGTAATGACTGGGAAGCTGGCATATTCTCCCATCTTCTCTGGGTCATTTCCTCTGACAGACGTCGGTAAAACTGTTGCGCACATACATTAACCTCAAGTGAGACAGGCAGGCTGTGGCATCCTTGCACAAATTATTACTTAACTTTTTTTTATATAAAAGTTCATTCAGTCATTTGCAACAAGCCTAGAATTCTGAGACATCAAAGGCAAGCAAAGGAAGTTCTTTTCTTGGACCAACTTCAGAAAGCACAAAGAAAGCAAAAGGCGGGGGAGCTTGACTGACTTTCTATACAAAGAGGAACCGAGATGAGCGACAGTGAAATGAATAGACTGACTTTAAACAATTCTGCATAGGTGGATTGTTTCCAATCTATAGTGAAACAAACAGTGCCAGAGAAAATATACAACCACTTTCCATGAGGAAACAGAATCATCTGTCTAGCTGAAGTGTGAAGCCAAAACTTAGAGACAAAACATGCATATGCCCACTAAAAAAACCCAAAAAACAAAACACTTTTCAACTAGTGAGAATGACTCTGGTCTGTCACGTGTATTTACTTAGGGACTCCTGTGTGAGGAGTGAGGTTCAGGCACCATTGAAAACAAAACACAAGTAATTCATGATGTTAATGAGAAGAGAAACACATACACACACATCCTAAGAATACTTGTATTGTGACTTAGTAATCAGGACAAACACACAAACTATTTTAACTGCAGCATAAGCACTGGTGATTAGATTTTTTTAAAATTAATCAAAATAGACTGTCTAATTTAAGGCTAGTGTACTTTCAAGCACTAATTCAGTTTAGTATTTTCCCACACTACTCTGTTCCTTTAACCAAATTACAGTACTGAAAACTTTGACTAGTAGCCAAGAGGCAGGAACTGCCAGCCGCTACTCCCTCCAGCAACAGCGCTTGCTGGCTTCCTATTCTACTGCATAGGGTATGAGAAGACCTCATACGGTAAGAGCTGGTACATTGTATT
>PVLD010035986.1:0-11322 GCA_004027595.1 Dinomys branickii | reverse complement strand
TGATTCCACCTGACTTGTCCTTATTGCCCAGGATTGCTTTTGCTATTCTGGGTCTCTTCTGGTTCCAGATGAATTTGAGGCATATTTTCTCTAGATCTGTGAGGTATGTTAACGGTAGTTTGATGGGAATTGCATTGAATCTGTACAGCAGTTTTGGTAGTATGGCCATTTTTACAATGTTAGTTCTTCCTAACCATGATCAACTTCTGACTTGAACAAACTTCTGTCTCTTTTTGCTGAGCACATGGGTTTATTTGAAAGGCTGAGTATCAATCCTGGGATTCAGATCTTTATGTTGAAACTCTGCTTTCCCTTTTATGAACACTGTCAGGTAGCTCTTCCCGCTGTCAGGTTTGATTGGGAGTCAGGGGCACAGCTATGTCTTTGTGTATGCAGCTGATTATGTGGGTATCTCTGCAGGCTGGGTAAGTCTCGGAGAGCAGGTACTTTACCTAAACTAGGTGTTTTGAGCATGAGATTGGGGGTTATTTTCCAAGTGAGGTATGGAAGACAGTCTGCCTGAGAAGGGGGTCTATTCCTGAGGAGAACATGAGGAAAAAGCAGAAGAGTTCTGTAGAGTTTTGAAATGATTGAGCCCCTAGTTCTATCTGCACCCCAAGCCAGAACCCTGACCTTTTTTTTCCAGACAATTAAATTCCGTCGCTTTAAGCCGCTTTGAATTTAATTTCTGCTACTTGCAACACATACGACTGTATGTAAGATACTACATATGTATTTCGTGTATTATCTCTGTTGGCTTAGAAACTAGTCACCTTGTGTTCAGAGATGAGGAAATGGAGGCACAGGTGATTTGCATGGACGTCTGGGGTCATCCATAAAATAAGCTAGGACTGGACACGAGGTTCATCTGAAATCTGAAGAAGGTACTTAACAAAAAATGTTGAAAATTATTTTGAGGTTTGGTTTCTCCAAGGAGCCCATCACCTGTGATTCGAATTCTCTTGTAGAGATGCTCTGTCTCAGCCGCTTCGTTCCAGGATTGACTTAGTAACTTCTCATTTACACTCTGAACTTGCAGTTTACGTTTCCTTCAAAATTTTGTTTTTCCTGCCATTGTGCTAATGCAGCTTTGTGAGCAAACATGGCCCGTAATTTAAGTCTGCCACACGAACGACACGTACACATGCACTTCCTGAGAACAGTCCACAGCTCTGATTAATTACACGTGTAAAGTAGAGTGTTTACAGGAAATCTGCAGGTGGCAATTACCATCTTCCAGGTGGAAATTAGCTGGGAAACACAACCGGAGCTGCCCTTTCAGCACGGAGATGTGGCAAGAACGAGCAAAGTGACAACTCCCCCTGGAGCTGGAAATGAATGAAGCTAGGAGTGGGGGCGGCTGAGCGTACAGAGGTTGCTGGGGGTCGCCTGGAATGGTCAAAGACTATTTGCCACCTCTTCCTTTTCTTCTCAGTACTCAGGAAACAATCTTTCGGTAGAGATATGAAATAGCTGCCTGACAGCCTATTTGAGAGCAACCTTTACAAACTACTGAGACTTCAGTCTAGACACAGGCATACACCTATAATATTGTACCAGTTATACAATATTGTACTGTTTCTCTACTGGATGGTAAGCAGCTCCATCCTGAGCCCTCTAAATGACACTCCATTGCTACCGTTCCTTGAAAACCCCCTAGGGCTTTGGGATCCAGTAATCGAAATGTTAAAGCCTCAAATAAATATAGGAAAAATGTCCAGCATTGTTGGTCATTTCAGAGATGCAAATTAAAACAACACTGAGATTCCATATCTCTCCAGAAAGAATTGCTACCACCAAAAAGTGAACCAATAACAAATGCTGCAGGAGTTACAGGGAAGAAGGAACCTTTCTCCACTGTTGGTGTGGGTGTAGGCTGGGGCAACCACTGTAGAAATCAGTATGGAGATTCTTCAAAAAACTAGAATTAGAGGCGTCATTCGACCCAGTTATTCCCTTCGAGTATCTCCCCCGAAGAATTAAAAACATCATACTGCAGCAATATGTATGTACCCATATTTATAGCAGTGCAATTTGTAATAGCTAAATCTTGGAAACACGCCAAATGCCCATCAACTGAGGAATGGATAAAAATGGTCTTTTTATACAATGGAGTACTACTCAGCCATAAGGAAGGATAAACCTGAGACTTTTAAAGATAAATGGATGCAACTGGAGACCATATTCATAAGTGAAATAAATCAGACTCGTATGTGTAAACATTGTGTTGTATCCCTGGTATAAGGTCCAGAATGTACAATAGATATTGTAAAAGGGGAAGAAATTGTTCAAAAGAAAAAAGGAACTAGGAAGGAGGAAAGGGGAAAGGAAGGAAGGGAAAAGGGAAAAAGCAAAATGCAAGATAGTTGTGCTACTAGCTTCTGTTAGTTTATTTAAAAGAAAGGTTTACCAGGCAAGGAGGCACATACCTACAATCCCAGCATTTGGGAGGCTGAGGCAGGATGATTGTTGCAAGTTCAAGGCCAGCTTGGGCTACAAAGTGAGTTCAAGACCAGCCTACGCAAAAATGTATGTATGTATGTACGTATTTACATATGTGCAGGATGGCTAACATGGTTCTACTATTGTCTTATGTCACTTAATGGTAAGGAATAGTTGATGACTGGTTGTTTGATCAATCTTGTTTGTCTATATGTGTTTTCCTGAGCATACACTTTGAAGTTATCAATATGCAATGCAACAACCATTGTTGGTTCCCTGTTGCTTTGTCTATAATTCAATTTTGATTATACTGTTATTGTGCTACTTTGTGTCTCTTTGTTAATGCTTTCCTCTTTTTTTTGTTGTTGTAGTTCTTTTTCTTTCACACTTTAAAAAAATTATATAAAAAAATGAAAAAGGAAGGAAGGGATAATTATCTATGTATGTATGTAAGTATGTATGTATGTGCAGCATGTCTAACATGGTTGTACTGCTGACTTAGGTCACTTTATTGTAAGGAATAGCTGATGATTATTTGTTTGATCAATTTTGCATGTCTATATCTGTTCTCCTGAGTATACACTTCGAAGTTATCAATATGTAATGCAGCAACCATTGCTGATTCCCTGTCACCTTGTCTGTAACTCAGTTTTGACTGTACTATTCTTATGCTACTTTGTGTCTGTTTGTTAATATGTTTTTGTTCTTTTACTTTTAAAATAAAAGTGAAAAAAAAAAAGACCAGCCTACGCTGCGCAGTGAGACTCTGTCTCCAAAAGACAAAAAAAAAAAAAAAAAAAAAAAAAAAAAAAAAAAAAAAAAAAAAAAAAAAAAGAAAAGAAAAGAAAAGAAAGGTTTGTGCTAATATCATTTGGAGAACTTTTTATGCCTATATCCTGTACTCTGGTTAACTACTTTAAAGATAACAATACTCAATGTATTAACTATTGTTTTTCTATTATTTTGTTATGAAATTTTGTTTTACCTTTTTTTTCATAAAATAAAAAAACCCAACCCCCCCCCAAATGTTAAAAAGTCTCAATTCTGATCTGGTGCTAAGTCCAGGTTCCATTCTGATTGGTCTTTGCCTATTCCGATTGTTGACTATTGGGAACATTACCCTTAGGACCATCAGTGTCCACAGCAGGAAGCAGAAACACGACAAGAGCATACTAGAAGGAGCCAGAAGGGGAAATAGTGCCTCCTTCTCAGTCCTGGATGCACATTGGAAACAGGACTGGGAGCTTTTACCAAAATGTATATACATACTTGGAAAACACCTGCATAGATTTGGGATGAGGCCCAGTCATCAGAATCTATCTGTCTGTCTGTCCTTCATCCATCCACCATCTGTCTGCTGATCTCTCTCTCTCCATCCATCTAACAAGAACTCCATGGATGATTTTAATATGCCACTGGAGAGTCACTAAGGTTTTCTAAGCCTCAGCTTTCCATGTAATGAGTGGCAGTGCCCATCTCATGGGATTTAATGAGATAATATGCTTAAGGATTTAAGTGTAGGGTATGGGCCATGCCTTTGTGAAAGCAATTTTATTTTCTTTTAAATACATAGGTAAGTAAATTCATCCTAAGAACCAACAGTCCAGATGTATAGAACTAGAGTAACAAGCAATGAAAATTATCCCCATCCCTCAGATGCACAGAGGTTAACCCTGCTAAGTTCCTATGCAAATCCTCCCAGAAGCTTACCTTTGCCTTTATTTACAAAAATGTACCTATTTGCTTGTGTTGAAGACAAACAGAACCATGTATATTGTGTAGTGGATTCCTTCTTTTTACCTATTAGTAGGTCTATATATGTTGGATGTCTCTAAACATCAGTAAATACTCCGTTATTTAGGTTGCATCTATTATATGAATAATGGATGCACCATAGCCAATTTAACTACTGTCTATATTAATAGGCATATTGGGAGTTTCCAGGATTTCATTTTCTAATGAAATCTGCAGTGAATACCTCTGTGTATCTAACTTTGTGCCCACGAATGGGTTTTCTTATAGGTTATTCTTATCATTGCTGTCTGGGTCACATGCTGAATTCTGAGTAATTACTCTCCAAAACATCTGTGGAAATGTACATTTTTAACAGTGATGAAGGAGAGTGCTTATTTTCCACTTCTTTTATTTTCCATGTATTTTTTAGGGGGTATTTTTTGTTTCTGATGTATCTTGCAGCTCATAGCTGGCTAGCAGGACTAAACACAAGTCGACAGTGGATCTATTTTTTTGCCTTTCCCTGATGGCTGGTAATATTGAAGCACCTTTCCATGCGCTTAATGGCAAATGAAGTTTCAAGTGTTTTGTCCTTTTAAAAATAGGGAGAAACTTAAAGTAGGGCTTTGGTGCCTTTTATATTTTGGTTTGTGATCCACTTCAAATTAATTTTTGTGTTTGGATTGAGGTAGAGGCAGAGCTTCTTTTATAATTTCCACTGTGTGGACGTCAAATAGTTCCAGCATCACCTGTTTATTCTTTCTCCATTGCATTGGCTCAGCACCTTTATTGAAAATAGGTGCGTTGATACACGGGCAGAACTGAATCCTGTATGCTGATCTGTTCCATTAACCTATTTGTCTGTCTTTACTTTGAGTCTGTGTCATTTAACTGGAGGTTATTGTTGACTCTTTCTGTGTATCCTAATTTCTTGAAGTGAGCCCAGCCCTTCTGAGTAGCGGCAGGGAATAGGAAAGGCAAACGAAAAAGCAAGCTGGCTGGCAGCGACAGCCCATTCACGAAGCTCTCAGAAGAACAAGTCCCCGCCCTCACAGGTGCTGTTTTTTTCTTGCACTGATCCATGGCCATCAGGAGAAAGAGTAAGATGATCAGGACTCAATCATCACTTTCTACCTGAATTATTGCCACAGGAGTGAAAGATAGTCCAGGACCGCAATAGTGAAGAATCCCCAGAAAAGATAGAATGTTAATCTTACATCAAATGTTGACTTCTAATGACAGACAACCAACATTACAAGGTGCTATTGCATTTGAAGGTGAATATTATATTCTTAATTTTACAAGAAGATAGGCAGGATAACAAGTTCACACTGGAGCCCAAGCAGCCTCCACTCGAGAGCCCTACTGGTCTAGAAGCAGATGGGAGATTGAAATAGGAGACATCTTTAGACATGCATTCTTGAAGGTCTAATAAGGATGAAAACTAAGTCCTTCAATTATTTTAACTGGTCAGCTATTCAGCAAGAGAAGAATGAGCACCCCTCTGCCTTCTTAGATCATTTATAAGAGGCATTGATGAAACAACTTTTTAGTTACTGATTAAGAGAAGGACAGGTTATTCTTAAACATAAGTTTACTACCCAGCCTCAGATATTAGAAAAAAGCTAGGAAATATGGCTTCTGCTCCAGAAAGCTTACAAAATACGTTAGTGCAAATCACCTCTTCAGTATTTTATAATTGGGCTGAGGAGGAACCCAAGGGGAGAAAACAAACAGGCTCAGGGAAGTGGCTGCCTTTGTTTGGGCCTTAAAAGGAATTGGCCTTAAGTCTGATTTTGGGAGTTTGATAACTACCAGCCTCACCTGCTACCTATGTTGAAAGCCAGGCCACCTTAAGAGGGACTTCCCTAAGAGCTACCCTGGGCCATGCCCTAACTGTAAAGGTGACCATGGAGGACAGACTGCCCTCTGAAGCAAAGGCCGCAGGCTTCAGACCCATCTTATCAGTTGGTCCAGCAAGACTGAAGGGCCCTGAGGAAGTCTACGCTCTCCCTCTGGCCATATTGTCATCTCTACCTGTCATTTCTACAGAAGAGCCCTCAGTAATCATGAGTACAGTCAGAAATAAAACCAGCCTATTGCTTGGCATTAGTACATGTGTCTTTGTCCTTTTAAATCTTGGCCTTCCTTCCAGCCATCATAACTCAATAAAAAAGAGTCACCCGCTAGAAGGTAACTCATCTAAACTATCTCACCAGGTTGCTAAACAATCAAAATAATGCTTAGACTGGTTTTACAAATACAATATATATTGTTGACTATATGCAATAGCTTGAGAGTTTTTTTGTTGGTCAAAAAACAATGTGTTAATTGTTATAACCTGTTCCTTGTAAGTCATTACAGTTTTGGAGACAATTATAGCTAAAATTGGAGGGACGTAAAATATCAGACCCCATCAACAGAGGGTAGGATCCAGTGGGTTACAATTGCTATTCCAATCCCTTAAGATCAGTTTGTAGACTTACGAGCAGCTTGATTTCACTCAGATGACAAAGAGTAAATGAGTTCAGTATTTATTAGTTTGGGTAGATACCTTCACAGACTGGGTTGAAGCCTTTCCTTGTAGAACAGAAAAGGCATAAAATGTGGTAAAAGTTTTAGTCTTAGAAATCACTGGGCTGGGGATATAGCTCAGTGGAATAAGCACCTGCCTAGCAAGTGCAGGGTCCTGAGTTCAATCCCTAGTACCGCCAAAAAAAAAAAAAAAAAGAAATCATCCCCAGATTTCGATTTTGTAAGATCTTACAGAGTGATAATGTGCCTTCTTTTAAAGCAGGAGTTATACAAGGGCATCTTTCAGGCACTGGGCATTCTCTATCACCTACAGTAGTAGCCTGACTTACTACCTTTAGCTCTCATCAAAATAAGAAATACACCTCAAGTTCTAGGCCCCAGTACATTTGAAATGCTTTGTGGATGCCTTTTTCTCACTAATGATTTCCTCTTTGATAGAGAAACAGATGCCTTACAGAGGGATGTCTCCTCACTGGCTACATTCCAACAGACTTTTCCACAGCTAAGGGAAGCTCAGTCTAAGGAAAAGGGAAATCCTATATTTCACCCTGGAAACTTAATACTGGTAAAGTCTCTTCCCTCATCATTCCCTTCCCTAGGACCAATTTGGGAAGGACCATACACTGTGATCCTGTCAGTTCCATCAGCTGTCAAGTTAGCAGGCCTGAACTCCTGTATATACAACACCCAACTCAAGCCCTGGGAGCCAGAGATTCACTATTTCAACCATCACTGAAATACCCTGCACACCATAGAAGATTTAAGATTCTTGCTCAAGAAAAAAATCAAAGTCTTCAAACAATTAATCTAAGATGTTACTTTTAGCCCTTTTATAAATCACTTTACCCCTTAAAGGAGAATACTATTCCTTTTGAAGGTGGACACAAGAATGTTCAGTCAGACTTCCGGGAAGATGGCAACCAGGTAAGCAGCAGAGAGGGAACCTCCCGGAGAATTCCCACCCAGACAATGGAATATAACAATATGAGAAGGACTGAGGGGAGAGGGGTGTATACCCTGAACCCAGGAAGGGTCTGAAATGGGAACTGAAGCCGTCAGAAAGACTAGGCAGGATCTCTTCTGGAGGAAAAGATCACCATGGTGCAGTCGGAGGGAGGGGAGACGGAGGAGGAAGCTACCTCTCCAAACACACACACCCTTGGCCAACACCCTCGTTCCAGCCCTCGCAGCTTCAGCATTGGAGACACATGCTCATGGAAGCCTCCAGACTCGGCAGAGGGAGAGCGGAGTTCCGAGAGCTGGTCCAGGTCTGAAGAGAAAAGAGCGCAGCGGGGAAAAGCAATGGCGATCGGGAGCAGTTGTCAACCCAGCATAAGGTTGAGAAGTTACATCAGCCACTAAAACGGAGCCCCCGCCTAGTGGTGACCTCCCTAATCAGCACCTGGAGGCAAGGTAGTCTCAAAGCAATAAATAAACAGCACGCTTCTCCTGGCTCTGAGAAAGCCCTGAGGCTGTGCCTTCCTACCTCTCTGGTGGGAGGGGAGCAGCCGGAGAAGAGTAGCGGAGAGTGTCAGCGGTACACCCGGAGCTGGGGCCACCACCAGGGAGCCCAGGGAGCAGATGGGGACTGGAGCGCGGCAACGGGAAGAAGCTGCGGATGGAAGTGGATCGCCTGCTGTGAGCACCTCCAGACATGGCGGGCAGTGCAATCACCACCTGTTTCTAACAGCAATGGGACGAATCCGCGGGCTTCGAGATGCATCCCAGACTACTAATGGGAGCACCAAGAGAGTCTCCTTACTGCTCGCACATGTGAACCTTGCACGACCCCATAGCAACGGATTAGATGAGAAGCAGCAGTCTGGGAGACCGAGGGACAACAACATACTCTACACAGTGAACCCGAGAAAATCCTCCAATTGTAATCTAGAACTAATCTCTAAACTCAGTTCATACCTGGGACTGCCACGGTAAGCACGGGTGGGGGAGATTTTAAGCCCTTGAGCCAACTATGGAAAGTTCGTCCAGTGCCGGGCTGCACGGGGCAAGGAATGACAATACTGAAGATCAGGAGGTGGGAGGAGGTGAAGGTGGGGCCTAACGCCCAGCATGCCGCGCATGCGCACACACTCGCTGTGGAGGTGGACCCCCCCCCCAGTGCGATGACGGGGCGGAGCCAGGCACTGCGCTGTGAACGTGGGTGCTTTTTCACCTCTTGCCATAGCAATTTATATGCACCTATGTATGTTATAGAATGATCTGAAACAGCTAGGTATCTTCCCAGGGAGAGAGTGCAGGGATATAGAAGGACCTAAAAGTACAATTATTGTCACAGGGAAGATAACTGATTGAGTGGTAGAACAACAGAGAAGAGGGAGGAGAAAATAAATTAATCAAACAAGCCATCATCTGTATAACCGAGTAACAAATGTGAAAGTAACATTATGTAAGACAACATCCAGAGCTAACTCCCCAATATGTTCTCTATAATTTTCTGTTTCCCCTATAGTTTAAGTGTTAACAGAAGAGAAGATAACTTTATGTAGTACAACATCTAATGCTGATCCCCTGCTATCTTCTCTATAACGTGGTATTTCCTTTAATGTCTATGAGTTAACTAATGTGAAGATATGTAATACAACATCCAGTGCTAACTCCCTACTATACTTTTGTATTTCCTGTATTGTGTAAGTGTTATTCTGGCTTATATGTCTCCAGTCTTCTATCTATAAAATAAAAATTAAAAAAAAGAATGTTCAGTCATTACAACAAACATCTTGCTGGATATGTGGCCTGCCACCCTTGTCCAGCACATCTGGACTTTCTTGGTGGGCATCTCCACTCCAAGGAGGTGATTGGAATAAACTAGAAGACCATATTGGTGAGTTATGAAAGAGTTCAGTGGTTTCATCATTTAACCCACACTACAAGGTAGCTGAGTGGCCTATACACTGTACTCTTAATGATCCTGGACATAATAGAAATTTTTCTAACAGTGCCATTGAAACCTCTTTAAAGGCTCTCATGGGACCCCTATTAAATAAAAGTATAGGTCCTGTCCTGAGGGCCAACAACTATGGATATCAAGATGGCTATTTTCAGATATGCGATGATGTTAACTCCACCATAGGATATGTTAGTAGCAAGGCCCCCCTTATGCTGGGAACAGAAAAATCACTCCTATTCTCATTGGCCTAACTCTACTAAACACTTGGGATAGAACCCACCCCCCCGCCACTGAATAGTGTATACACACAATAACTTTATAGGCTGAAGATTGGTTTGCAGCAAACTGGATTAATCACCCTAAAGCCCCCAGTGGCACTCATTGGTCCAATGGGACAAGTTTGTGGCCCTGGCTACTCCCTGGATGGACAGGAAGATGCATGCTGAGATTTGCATGGTTACAAGGCAGAAGTATTAAAAAAACTGACAAACCTGCAAAGGTACCCCACCTGCAGCATCAATGTCTAAAAGTGTGGTTCACTGGTATGATCACTTGGCCTTTATCTTTATGCCTTCTCTAAGGTTAGAGGATGTCATGCAACACATCAAGGCCTTAACTAACTATACTCAATGGGCCCTAAACAACATGGAGGCTGGTCTCTGTCTGCTGAATGAAGACATAAAACTAATGAGGCAAGCCATCCTCCAAAATCAAATGGCATTAGATATTCTAACAGCAGCAAAGGTGGATACCTGTACAATTATAAAAGCTGGACTTCCGGGAAGGTGGTGACCAGGTGAGCAGCAGAGGGAATCTCTCCCAGAGACCAATCCTTTGCGCGTGGCTGCCTGATCCGTGGATGCAAAATCCCAACTGATCGGGCTGCTCTCCGTGGCCTGAGCATTAAAGGGCTGGCTGACAAGCTGCGCGGCGAGAAGTGGGCGGATCCTGAGAACTGGGTGCCCGAGGGATCGGTGCTGCGCTTGGGCCGCAGCTCGGTTCAAATCGCATACAGCCAAGAGAGCGAGTGCGGAGGGAAGAACGGCTTCAGCTCCTGAACCCGACCAGCTTAGAGGCAGCTGTAACCAGGATTTGTTGGAGGCAATGGAGCAGAGGAAACTCAGAGAACGTGCTACTGGGACAGACTGAGCCAATCTGGGCAGCGGTCCGGGATCCCGCTCAGAACCCCACCCCCGCAGCCAGTGCTGTGCGAACTGGAGCAACAGCGATCGGCGGGATTTCTAAGTCGGGAAAAAGCTCCATCCAGAGAGATACATCTGAATGGCATTCCTGTCTGCACGATCAAAGGGTGAGTTAAGTGGGTGCTCTCAACAGTTTTTCCTGAATCGGGAAGAAGCTCAGCCCAGCGAGTGACATCAAAGCAGCTTTAAGGACTGCAGGATCTCCTGGGTGGGAAGAGATGGCTAGGCGCCCCAACGGGATTTGTGAGGGGGGAAGGAGCTCCACCCAGGGAGGAACACCGGAGTGGCCTGTCTGCAAGACGCCTGGGGCGGCGAGCTGTTTATTCGCCCCGGCCAGGTCTTGGGGTAGGGAGTAGAAGCGGAAATCTCAGCAGACAGCTTAAGGGACATTCTCCCAAAGAGAAGGAATCATTGGAGCAGCCTCTGCAGCAGACCTTTGCCTGCTGAACTGCCTGTGGAATTTATAGCTCCACATTTTGAATCTGATACCCAAAAATGGGA
>PVLD010035985.1:0-11322 GCA_004027595.1 Dinomys branickii | reverse complement strand
CTCACAAAACCCGTTGGGGCGCCTAAGTAGGTCTTCCCACCCGGGAGATCCCGCAGTCCTTAAAGCTGCTTTGATGTCTCTCGCTGGGCTGAGCTTCTTCCCGATTCAGGAAAAACCGTTTAGAGCGCGCACTTAACTCACCCTGTGATCGTGCAGACAGGAGTGCCGTTCAGATGTTTTTCCCTGGATGGAGATTTTCCCCAACTCAGAAATCCCGCCAGCCGGTCGCTTTTGCTCCAGTTCGCGCAGCGCTGGCTGTGGGGGTGGGGTTCTGAGTGTGATCCCGGAGCGCTGCCTGGTTTGGCGCAGTTTGTCCCCGTAGCGCATTCTCTGTCGGGTTCAGGAGCTGAAGCCGTTCTTCCCTCCGCACTCGCTCTCTCGGCTGGTCATCTTCTTCCCGGAAGTCCTCATTTCTGTCTTCATATTGCTATATTTCATTGTTTGGGTGGTAATCCTCTGGGAGGTTCTCTCTCTGCTGCCTACCCGGTCGCCATCTTCCCGGAAGTCATCATGTTATATTTTTACAGTTATTTTGCGAGATTATTTTATGAGCTATTAAATGAAATATGTTGGAGTTTCCATCATAAGTGTGGATTATTTTGGTTGTAATGTTTTCTTGTTCAGTTTGAGCTAGTATACAAAATGTCACGATTTAGGCAAATTATAAAGAATAGAAATTTAGTTCCCATGGACCTGAGGGAGAGAAGTCCACGGTCAAGGTGCTCACAATCTCGTATCTGGTGAAGGCCTGCTTTCCTGCATCCTTCTGGGGTCTCCTTAATAAAAGCACTAAGTTCATTTATGAGGGCAGAGCCTTCATAACCCTGTGTTTCTCAAATGCCCCACATCTAATACCATCACACTTGTGATCATGTTTTGATATATGAATCTTGAGGACACACAGACTTTTGATCACAGCAATGTTAGGCCTGGGATATAGCTCAGTGGCAAAAGTGCCTGCCTGGCAAGTGTAAGGTCCTGAGTTCGATTTCAGGTACCCCAAGGAAAAAGAAAATCATAGCCGTTTATAAGCTCTCTTACTGAGTTCATTCAGATTCAGATGTAATCATGTGATCACTTCCAGGTGGATCCACACTTTTGTGTTTATTAAATCCCCATCTTTGTCATACTTTTTGTATTAAATCTACTTTGTCTAATTTTATTGTACCAACCTTTTTTGATTAGTGTTTGTGTGGCATTTTTTATTTACTGTCAACTTTCCCACATTTTTATATTTAAAGTGTTATTTTTATGAGCACAATATAATCCAACCCAACAACTGTAAACCTTCACTGGGTATATTTAATGAATTTACTCTTAATGTAATTACTGAAATAGATCTACGTATGCCATGTTGCTTTTTATTTTCTATTAACGCCATCTGTTTTATATTCCTTTATTGTATTTTTTTCCTTCTGTAGGATTAATCAAACTTTTGAAATGACTACTCCATAGAGAAATTACTACACCATTTATTCCTTCTATTGCCTGGTAATTATACATCGTAAACTCTATAGCAGCTTTGCCAGATATGCAACATATGACCTTGAATTACAAATTCTTCCTTTGACTACCACCTACCCCCATTTTTCTTTCACTGTTCTCAATATAATTTAAACATCTAACTATTGTTTTGTGCAATTAATACGCTTTTATATTTCCTAATTTAGTTTCTCTTTCTGGTGTTGTTTTATTCCTTCCCATATTTTTACGTTAATTGTGTTTGTCTGAAAATGTACAATTTCATCACCATTGTTAAAAGAGCTTTTTACTGGATATAGAATTCTACTTTAGCAACTGTTTCTTTAGGTTTCTAACAATTTCACTAATTACCTCATAACGTTCTCTTTGTAAGTGTCCCTGTGGTACACCCACAAGACTAGCCTTCAGAGCCAAGACACAGACGTTGCTTGTTTAATGACCTACCTGCTTAATGACCGTTCAGACTTATGACCTGCTCCTTGGACTCACAGCCTGACTGTTTTTTGTACAGTTCTGTACATCTTTTTAGTAGGGCTTCATGTCTTCTTTTTTGCACAGTATACCTGGTTTATTCAGTACTTTCCTGTACTATACACTAGCTTAGTTTTATGTTCTGTTATACATTCCAGTACTGCATGTAAGAGTTATACAAATACAAGCAAATTCACCAAGCTGGAGTTTCCTTTGACTGCTTCCTGGCTCTGAAAATTGTGACATACATACCATATACAGTTTCTCATTTAATGATCAATTCAGTGAATGACTTAAGCACAGGACCATATGTTGATCATTAAATGAGGAATGTTGTACTTCTACTCTTGCCAGGGATAGTATGTACTCAGAGCTCACAGTTTGGTCCTTCACTATGAATCACAACTGGAGCAATACAATGGCTTGCTCAAGATTATTGTACCACTCAAGGCAGAATCCACATGCAGTGGCTGCTTGATGTGCATGAATAAAGTCTGTCCTCAAGTCAGGACACATCTGAAGGGCTTTTGCCCCTCCAGATTTTCCTGGGGGGATTTGGCTGAGGCCACTGTTACACATGGATCAACTTCAGCTTCTCCCTCTGTCCCATGCTGGTTTCTTCCTTCTCTCACAAGGTGTGTTCCTGCTGTCAAATCTAAACACTCTCTGTAAATCTCTATGTTTTCCAGTTCTCAGGAGTGTCTCCAGTGAACCTCATCCCTGGTATTCAGGACTTTGTGAACTGAATCGGAGTGGGATTGTATAAATAGTCTTCTGCATATAATTTCTGAAGCTACTCTATAAAGTAGTGGTGCAGCTCTGCCTTTTCCCCTTGACTTTTCCACAGTGGGAGAAGTGAGTTACCAGATAGGAGGACTTCACGTGGACTGATGCCAAAGCCAGCATGGAGAGGAAAAAACAGCCAGCATCAAGCTGCCAGCTTCATAAAGGAACCTTAGGGACTGACCCCTATCCCAGTCACACCTTCCCAAGATGGCAGCCCTAGTGAACAACTGCGTGCATCTCATAAGAGAACTCGGCCTAAAATGTACTGACCAACCTACAAAAGAATGCCTGACTCACAGAAAACTATTGGGCAACAAATTAGTTTTTCTCTAATCCAATGAGCTTTGGGTTTTTTTTTTATTTATTGCAAAGCAGAAGATAAATACAGATTTTGATGACTGAAAATGGGGTGCTGACGTAACAAAAAGAATTCTAAAAATATGGTGATCATTTTGGGGCAAGTTGGTGTGAAAAGCTGAAAAGAACCTGGGGAGGTTATTAGAGAAGCCTAAACACCGTTTGACAGAGTTAATGGAAGTTTGATGGTGTTCGCTGAGGATAAAGCGGGGGACTAAAGAAAAGCAAAGGAAACGTGACTGAAAGACCTCTGTCTCAGAGCGCTGGGACGCTTATTGACATTATTGCTGGAGGTAGCGTGGGAAATTTAAAATATGCCTACTAATCGGGAAGAAATTGTTAAGAGGATTTCAAACTGGAGTTTTAAATGTACTGCCTGGCTTCTCTTTAGTGCTCATAGTAAAATATAAGTGTATGGGGATAAGCTAAAGGAAGAACTGCAAAGGATAAAAAGTCCAGGATGTGCTAGCTTTGAAATTAAAATCATTTCTTATTCCAAGACTTTACAGATGGCAAACAATGCTAAAATTAAGAAACAGCTTTCAGGCATATATCAATCTAGGGCACTCAGTAAAAACACCATCTAAAGATGAAGCAGATGGTGTTACTGTAAAATTCCTTGCAAAGACTTTATAAAAAGCTAAAGCAATGTCTCAGGGAACTGGTGAGAGAAAAAGTCCTATAACAATTTAAAAGATGTGCTCCGTGGACCTTCTTTTGAAATGATGAATTTTCTAAGCATCTTGGAGGTGTACTTTAACAGCCCCAGAAGCAGTATAAGCTTGAGAAGGGCTTCTGGTTGAAGGCATTTGTGAGTGTGGCTCTAACAGGGGGAGTAAAGTCCAAAAGGACTCATTGATTTAGAAAACAAGAACTGTACCAATGGCCACAGTATATGAACCGAAAGGGACCAAGGCAGTACACTATGATGATAAGAGGTCTGTCTTAATTATTTTCCTCATTGCTGTGACAAAATACCTGACACTCAAAGTTCAAGGGGAAAAGCTTTATTTGACTCACAGTTTGTAGAGTTTTTAGTGCATAATTCGCTGGCTCCAAGGCATGGTGACACCACAGACAGGCATTGCACAGGAAAAACATTCATGGGGGGCAGAGGTAGCAAAACAACAAGGGCATCTTTCCGCCCCTTTTCTACTCTATCTAGGCTACCAGGATTAGGGCAGTACCAAAGCAATCAGTGAGCCTTTTCAGTAACCACACATCTTAACCCCAGCATTACACCATGAGTCAATCACACACTCTAGATCCAGCCACCTCTGAAAAGCCCCACCTATGACAGCATGAGGCTCTTGGTGATGGGTGGGGCCTCAAGGCAAGCCCTAACAAGTTCTTTGGACCCTCAAGTTGCTAGAGTCAGAGAGAAGGCTGAGATAAACTACTCAGCTAACAATACGGGCTGCCTTTTGTGGAAGAAGAAAAGTTATTTAAAGGTAGAAGCAAAAGTCCAGAGGGTGGGATCAAGGGCCATGGAGCATCATTACCAGGCAGTAATTAGATCTACTTTTAATATATGAACTGGCAACATGTGCCTGGACAGAGTTCAGAATTTCTTTGCACTGATGATTTCTATCTACCTCTCTGTCTCATATTTCTCATGGGAGGGTCTATATTGTTAGCGCATGCCTGCACCCTATTGTAATTTGGGCATTTGGGGAGTGTCACACTTTCCTCATTAGTCCTCAAGTATTTGGATCAGGAGACACTATTCTAGAAGTTACCTGGAGGAAGCAAAACCAAGGAGCCTCACCTGTACTAGCCTCCTATAAAGGATGTTCTGGGTTTGAGACTAAAATATTATCATTCCAAGACTTCCAGATGGCAAATGCAAGTCCAGTTGCAGGAATACTGCAGTTTGGCTGAGATCAGTGCCCTGGGCGCAACCCCAATTCCTGACTGTGAGCCTACATGACAAGCATTAGTCTCTTTAGGCAATAGAAGACCATAAAAAGGCAACTTCTGCTTCTGGCCCTAACAAAGAAAGTGAGCAAACTGTGTGAAACTATTGTTTTCAGATATTATAACTAGGCTGTGGTCCTGAGGGAAAATAAACAATGTAGTCCTCAACATTTTCCTGCTTTCAGCCTGAAAGCACTTTCCGGACTCTGGAAAAGGGAAGAGAAACCCAGTAGAACAGACCATGACTGCTGAGTAATGGAGACAAGAAATTGGAGTTTGGGGAAACGGAGGCTGCTGGCATTGGCAGAAAAAAGCTCTAGAGAAGAAGAGACAAAACAAAAAGTCCAGAAATCTGCAGTTCCTGTAAGCTCTTGGGTAATACTAAACTGAAAATCTACAGATGGTGAAACTCCACAGAAACAGGAAAGTGTGGTACCTACAAATTGAATGATCCTAGGAGCTCATATAAGGTTGGAAGACATTTCATTCCAATTTTCCAGAGTAAAAAACACAACTTAATTCAGTAGAGACCCCAGGAAATGCAGTAGAAACCTCAAAATGATCATGTCTCTGTACGGTTAAATCAGCCCCAGGGGAAGGTTGACTCTAGACTACTCCGAAGAAAATTTTAATGGAAGGATAACAAAGGCCAGTCTGACCAGCAAGTGAATTAATTAACTTCCAATACAAAATCTGACACCCTGTGAAGAAAGACAAGACAATCCAGGCACTTAACAATTTTAACATGGCATAGTATTTGTTAGCACTTACTCTATGCACAAAGAAACAGACGAATTCTAATAGCTGAGAGAATATTTAGTCATTAGAAACAGATTTGGAATAAAAGAAATGATGGGATTAATAGATCAGGGAGTTTAAGAGACTTTAAAAATAAATGCCCAAGGACATCAAATATGAACACAATGAGGAGAGAAATAGAAGTTCTAAAAGATACAGAATTTAACCGTTAGAGCTGGAAAAGACAATACATAAAATGAAAACTCACTGAATAAACATACTGAACGATTATACGTTGCAGTCAAAAGACATCAGGGAACCTGAAGACAGATCAATATAAATCACACGAGCATAAGGAGGGAGAAGTACGGAGAAAGAAAAAAATGAAACTTAGCGAACTGTAGGACAATATCAACTGGCCAAACATCTATGTAATTCAACTCAGAAGAGAAAGGAAACAAAAACTTGAAGAAGTAGAAGCTGAAATTCTTTCAAATGTGACAAAAACTGTACACACACATCTTCAGAGTGAGCTCTGAATTAGATCAGATAGAGACAACAATCCATGTAGTGGAAAGACAGAGCCTTATCACATTGCACCTTATTGATTTATTGTCTCTAAAACTAAATTCATCCTTTCAGAGTATGCACTGGTAAGAACAGGTGCGAACTTTTATGAAGATTTTTTGTCTAAACAGTGAGCACATTATTAAGCTTTGTCAGTAGCAGGTGCTGGAGGGAGATTGCAGATTGAAAGAGACTTCTGCTCGAGTGCGCTTCTTTTTGTTTCTTCTGACTGCATTGGTGCAGCCTATGTGTGAAAGCTTCTCATCTGCCTCTGCTGCAAGTGCCAGCACACAGTCCCCAGGACTCCGCAGCTCCAGCAGGTACTGGAACACCAGCCTTCAACATGCAACTCCTGTCCATATTTGTGTTTCACGTGGGCATTCACCCTTGCTCCTAAGGAATCCTTTAAACCCTCATCATGCAATCAGCCACTTTTCTGCTTTTAAAATTTCTCTTTGTCTTTGCATTCTCACAGATTGAGTTTGAAGTGTCTAAGTGTGGAAATCTTCAAAATTATCCTACATGGAGTTTGGTAAGCCTGTTTGTGTTGATTATTCTGTGTTAAGTTTTAGACTGTTTTTGCCATTATTTCTTCAAGTATCCTTGTACCACTCACACTCCCGGAGGGTCCCCCTGTGCCCCTGTTGGTGTGCTTGACGGTGTCCCGTGGGTTTCTAAGACCTCATTTCTCCCACCATTCTTTGATGCTTTTTTAAAAGTATGATTTTAGCAATGTAGTTGGCCTTTGCTGGTTGTTACAGTAGAAGCATCAAATTGATGTGACTGACTTATGAAACTTTTAAAACTTTTTGTTTCCCAAACATCTATCCTCTCCTTCTTCCATATGAAAGGAAGTATCGGCACTGCTAGCTGGATACATGGGTGCTCAGAGTAAGGATGCACCTTCAGTGGTGTGGCTAAGTGTATTTTCCTCTCACTGGGAAATTACGTGGATAGCTTTGTGGTTGCATCTCAGAAAAGATCTACTCTCCGCCTCCTCTTCCCTGCTTCCACCGGGCTGGAGTACACGTGTAAAGTGCGATACCTAGTACCGCCTGGACTAAGATATCACCTCAGGAAAGAGTGAGAGAAAGAGATAAATAATATGATAATCACTACACTGAAATACGTGTTGACCAAATACCTCCCACGGGTTGAATTTGCCCCACTGCGTGTTTGTGTAAGTTGTGTTTATGGGAACGCAGTCAAGGCCCTTTGTCTGTGCCTTGTCTGGGGCCGCCTCCTTGCCCCCTGCAGTTTCTTGCGACATCCATAACAAATCACCACAAGCCGGGTAGCTTCAGTAACAAAAACTGATTCTCTTACAGTTCTAGAAGGCAGAAATCCAAAATCAAGGTATCTGCAGTGCCACTGTTCCTTGGGAGATTAGGGAAAGAATCTGTTGTTCACCTCATCCACATTCTGGTGGCTGTGGAGTTCGTTAGTTAATGGCTGCATCACTGTGATCTCTGCCTTCCTGGTCACTTTGCTTCCTTCTCTTCTGTCTGCTCCTCTGTGTGTCTTTTATAAGGACAGACACTTGTTACTTAGTTCAGGCCCCACCTAGATAATTCAGGATGATTTCCTTATCTCAGGATGCTTAATAACATCTGCAAGCAGCTGGGTGTGGTGGCATACTCCTGTAATCTTAGCACTCAGGAGGCTGAGGCAGCAGGGTCGTTGTGAGTTTGAGGCCAGACTGGGCTACAAAGTGAGCTCAAGGCCAGCCTGAACTGTATAGTTAGACCCTGTCTCAAAAAAAAAAAAACAAAAAAACAAAAAAAAAACATCTGCAAGGACACTTTCTAAAAACAAGGTAACATTCACAAGTTCCTGGCTTTAGAATATCAGCCCACTAAATGCACAAAGCCTAAAATATTTCTTGCTTTTCTCATTACAGAAGTTCCCCAGTGGTATTTTGTGGGGAAGTGTAAAGAAGACCCTGTAGCCGGGTGTGGTGGCCCATGACTGTGATCTCAGCACGTGGGAGGCTGAGGCAAGAGGATTGCTAAGAGTTTGAGGCTAGCCTGGGCTACATAATGACTTCAGAACCAGCCTGAATTACATAATGGAACTCTGTCTCAAAAAGAAAAGAAACTTTATAATTCAGACTGAGAAGGGAAATAAAAAACATAGAGAAACCCAAGTATTTATTGACGGCTGAGTTCAAGGTTGTGAGGACTGTTGCAGGCATATAACAGTAAAAGAAAAAGGGAAAATTCTTCATACAGAGGAAATAAAGCATATGCAAAGACCCAGGGAAATGAAGCAGCTTGCTACATAGATAAATATGCATAGTTCAGCATAGCTATTGTCTCAGGTATGGATGAAAAATCAGATCATGAAGAAGTATAGGGACCAAGCCAAAAACTCTGGATTCAATCCCACACACCACCTGGTACAATGGTGAATTTGAAGGTGGGAAGAAAGGAATGATGACGGTGCATCTTACAAAGATCCACTGTGACCCACCCGACCCAGGAAGGAGTGGGACCCGAGTTTGGAGAAAATGAAGAGACTATGACAGAACTCTAAAAGTTGCCATGAGAGAGTGACTTGAAGAGGTACCAGTGCAGCTAGAGAAGACGCAGCCCCAAAGTGTGATTTAGGAGGTAGAATCATTACGGCACAGACATATGCTCGTTGTAGAGGCGGGAGGGGTTGGAGAAATAAGACAGCCCCAGGATTTCTGAGCTGGGAAAGTGAGTAGATGTTTGTGTTGAGTTTGGAAACTGGAAATACAGCAAAAAAGAAAATATTTGAGGAGAAAAATGGAGTTTTCCGCGGTGTGCCTATTGAGCCTAAGGGTAGGATGTTGTGTCTAATATTTGGAACATGTTCGAGTTGTGACTATCCATCTAAATCACTGAATAAGTTCTTATATATGTGGGTCTGAAGATTAGGAAAGATGTCAGGGTTGGAGCTTTAGGTTTTACTGCTTTTAATCCGCTTTGAAGGCCTTATTTTATTCATCGTCTTCACCTGTTCACAATTTTTCTTCATAGAGTCAGGTCAAGATTACGTTTCATTCACTTGTCAAGATGAAAACATAATAGCATGTTTTTCTTTACAATAACATGGTGAAATGTTATTACTATCAGGTAAAGGAAATCAGCCAACACTTCACTTTTGTTTGTCCTCCTACTTTACAAAAGCTAATTAGTATTCAGATTACTCATGCATGGTGAGTAAGAGCATCACAGAGATAACTCGTGTATCTCCTGGTCACTAGAGATCCCAATTATTCACACAGAAGACTGGGCACACAGGAAGTGACTAATGTGTATATTAACTTGTATGATAAAATGAGCAAAGCAAGCAGAACTGAAAACTTGTTTCTTGTAAGAGAGACAAAAGTTATCTGTGTGAAATAGATGTTCAAATATTATCCAGGGTTCAACTGTATAATTTGTGACTTATACTTTTCTTATTTTTCCTCTTGTTCCTATCTTGTGGCTATTTGCAAAGAAAGTCAGATTCTGGATTGTTCATCAATTCAGTCCTTGTATTAATCCTTACAATCTGGACTTGCTTGTTTGCTAAGTCACAGATAGGAAAACTGGGGCTTTAAAAAATATACCACTTTCTTTCTGACTTCAAGACTATCTGAAACCCTTTAAGGTAAAGAAGGAACAGTGACAGTCTCCTGGTACTGATTTTTAGTTTTACTCCACTGTAGTCAGAGAACATACTTAATATAATGTTGTCTTTTTAAATTTATTGACACTTGTTTTGTAGCCCAACATATGATCTATCCCAGGGGAATGTTCATGTGCGACTGAGAAATTGGATGTGCTCTGCTGTTGCATGGAATTTTCTGTATAAATCTTAGGCCTAGTTTATTTATAATGGTGTTCAATTCCTCTATTTCCTTATTACCAGTCTAGTTGTTTTTATCCATCATCAAAACTAAGAAATTTTGTGAAATATGTTTCATAATTATGTTGAATTAAAGAATACTTTTGTTGAGACAGGGTCTCACTCTGTAGTCCAGGCTGGCCTTGATCTCACTGTCACCCATGCTGGCCTCAAACTCTGCAATCCTCCTGCCTCAGCCTCTTGAATGCTGAGATTACAGGCAAGCACCACCATGAGTGGTTTAAATTAAACAACACTTTTAATAACTAATGTACTTTGAAACTAATGAAAGTGAATAATTATCATACTGTTGGAATGAAGACAAAACAGTACTCAAAGGAAGATCTGCAGCTGTAAATAACTCCATTAAAATATAAGATCCTAAGTTGGTAGCCTACCATTATGCTCTAAAAAATTTAAAATGGGAAAGTAAATTAATCACATAGCCAGCAGAAAGAGTGAAATAAGAGAATATGGGAGGGACTTCCGGGAAGATGGCGACTGGATAGGCAGCAGAGAGAGAACCTCCCAGAGGATTACCACCCAAACAATGAAATATAGCAATATGAAGACAGAAATGAGGACTTCTGGGAAGAAGACGACCAGCTGAGAGAGCGAGTGCGGAGGGAAGAACGGCTTCAGCTCCTGAACCCGACAGAGAACGCGCTACGGGGACAAACTGCGCCAAACCGGGCAGCGCTCCGGGATCCTGTTCAGAACCCCACCCCCGCAGCCAGCGCTGCGCGAACTGGAGCAATACCGACCGGCCGGCGCGATTTCTGAGTCGGGGAAAATCTCCATCCAGGGAAAAATATCTGAACGGCACTCCTGTCTGCACGATCACAGGGTGAGTTAAGTGCGCGCTCTAAACGGTTTTTCCTGAATCTGGAAGAAGCTCAGCCCAGCGAGAGACATCAAAGCAGCCTTAAGGACTGCGGGATCTCCCGGGTGGGAAGATCTACTTAGGCGCCCCAACGGGTTTTGTGAGGGGGGAAGGAGCTCCACCCAGGGAGGAACACCTGAGTGGCCTATCTGCAAGAATCCTGGGGTGGCGAGCTGTTTATTCGCCCCGGCCAGGTCTTGGGGTAGGGAGTAGAAGCGGAAATCTCAGCAGACAGCTTAAGGGACATTCTCCCAAAGAGAAGT
>PVLD010035984.1:0-11330 GCA_004027595.1 Dinomys branickii | reverse complement strand
GGCGGGAGGGATCGAGCCGTCCATGCTCTCAGGGCGCTAGGACCCAGCAAATCTTTCTCTCAACTTCCGGTGGCGTTTGGGGCCCTCCGTGCAGCTCGCCCGACACGCGCGAAACGTGGGACCGCCGGGCATCTCCGCCGCCAACAAGCCGATCTCTGTCGGGAGTCGCCGGGGGGCTGCGCCGGCTCGGGAGGCGGGAGGGATCGAGCCGTCTGTGCTCTCAGGGCGCTAGGACCCAGCAAATCTTTCTCTCCGCTTCCGGCGGCGTTTGGGGCCCTCCGCGCGGCTCGCCTGACACGCGCGAAACGTGGGATTGCCGGGCGTCTCCGCCGCTAGCAAGCCGATCTCTGTCGGGAGTCGCCGTGGGGCTGCACCGGCTCGGGAGGCGGGAGGGACCGAGGCGGCCGCGCTCCCACTGCGCTTGGACCGAGCCAAGCTTCTTCCCCGTGGGGATCGTCCCTGGCTCCCAGCGTCTGGGGCTTTCCCACGTCTCGCCCCGGCAGCCTGGTCCGCCCTACCACATCTTCCCCGGCATCTCAGAGAAATACGCCCAGTTTAAACTTCCCAGCCGAGGTCCCGGCATTCACGCTCTCCAAGTCTGTCTCGAGCTGCTGGTGTTTATTAAGGAGGTTCGCTCCCTTGCTGCTCACCTGGTCGCCATCTTCCCCGGATCCTCAAAATACATTCTTTAACAACTGTAACAATCTTGGTTAGAGTTCTCTCTTTTGAACTGTATTTTTATTACAGCTGCGGTGTACATTGGGGGATTGCTACATGCGTGCAGCACACCCGATCATTTTCAGGCCCTTTGCCCCCTCCTGCCTTCACCTCTGGCTCTAGCCCTTTTCTCACATCCATTTGTCTGCCTACGCACTTCCTATCACCGCTCCTTCATCTTCTTATTTATTTATTTATTTATATTTCAGGTTTCTAAAAAATAGAGAGAATATATGACATTGAACTCGTGTATGGTTTATTTTGCTTAGCCTGATGGTCTCGATTTCCATCCATTTTCCGACAAATGACATAATTCACTCCTCTTTATTCTTCCTTAAATTATATGTCAGCATTTGTATATGCTGCAATTGCTTTATACCGTCACCCATTGTTAGGCATCTATGCAGAGACTCATTAGTCTCTCAGTGTACCCTGGGGAAGAATGGCAGCAGCAGTGAGGGTAGTACAGACAGGAGACAAGAGCTGGGTCAGGTGGAGGCCTCTTCGCCACCTGAGCAACAGCCGCAGGGGCGTTTACCTCCGCCTTTGTTAAGTTAGTAGCACAAGACACAAG
This sequence comes from Dinomys branickii, assembly GCA_004027595.1. Classification (NCBI taxonomy): domain Eukaryota; kingdom Metazoa; phylum Chordata; class Mammalia; order Rodentia; family Dinomyidae; genus Dinomys; species Dinomys branickii. Next base: position 10,039 of record PVLD010035984.1, on the reverse strand, counting down.
CTTGCCTAGCGGCTAATGACTGAAATTGTCCAGGCAGGACGCTTTTCTCCAGACTGAGGAAGCCTGACTGCTTTGGGCGCTCTGCCTCTGTCCTCGCCTCACACAGACGACCAGTCTCCAACTCCAGCCACTCCGAACACAGCTAGACTTTTCCCAGGACATAACTACTCTGAATTGCAGCACTGTAGAGATGGATATGCATGTATAAATATAATGTCTTTAATTCTTTTAGGAGAATAGCTGGGAGAGGTATAACTGGGTCATGGCATTTCTATTTTTAGTTTTTCTGTGGATGAAACATACTGATATCTGTAGTAGATGTACAGATTACATCCTCACTGATCACATAATTCTCTTTACTCTGTATCTTCACAAGCATTCACTGTTTTATTGCTGTTGTTGTTCTTAGTGACAGACATGCTGACTGGAATAATATGAAATCTACATTGTTTTTACTTGCAGTTTCTATTGTCTAAAAATATTAAATATTATTTTCTTATACTTATTGACCATTTGTAATTCTTTTAAGGAGTGTTTATTTCATTTATCAGCCAAATTTTGACTGGTTCATTTGTTTTGGGAGGGTTAGTTTTTTAGTTTTTATATATTCTAGATATTAGCCCTCTAACTGAAACTTAGCTAATAAAGCTTTTCTCCCATTCTGTGGCCTAGTTGTCTCTCTAGTGGCTGTTTTCTCTGCTGTAGTGTTGTATTTAATTTGATGTAACCCAATTTATTAATAATTTATATTATTTCCTGTAGTGTTGGAGTTCTCTTGAATTTTTTCAGCAGTTTCAAAGTTTCTCTTTTTATATATAAGGAAGGCTTCAATCCATTTGGAATTCATATTAGTAGAAGAGTGAGGTATAAATCTAGTTTCAATTGTGTGCACGTAAAAATCCAGTTTTTCCAGCACCACTTATTGAAAAGTCTATCTTTTCTCCAAATTACATATTGTCCCCTTTGTAAAATAAGAGATGACTATAGGGGTATAGTGTTGTCTCTGCATCTTCTGTTCTATTTCATTGGGCTAAAGGTCTATTTTTGTGCTTAAACCATAGCTTTGTGGTATAACTTTAAATTTGGTATTGTGATGCCTCCAGCTTTGCTCTTCTTGCTTAAAACTGCTTTGTCTGGGTCCTTTCAAATTGCATCTAAATTGTGGGATTATTTATTCTGGTTCTTGGAAGAATATTGTTGGTCTTAGTAGGAATTATATTAAATGTATAGATCATTTTATATAACATTGCTTTTCCACAATATTAGCTTTTCTGATCAAAGAATAAAGGATGTCTTCTCGTTTTTTAACATCTGCAATTTCTTTCTGCAGAGTCCTGTGATGTTTATTGTAGAGGACTTTTACCTTCTTAGTTAGGTTGATTCTTAGGTATTTAATTATTTGAAGCTATTGTGGGTAGAATTGTTTTACTGATTTCTCTCCCAGTGAATGCATTATTGGTATGCAGGAATAATATTTAATTTTTTGCATTACTTTTTGTCCTGCACCTTGCTGAATTTATTATCTCTAAAAGTTGATGGGTGGAGCTTTTTGAGGTCTCTTGTGTAAGCATCATACCTCTCCAGATAAAGATAGTTTGACTTCTTCCTTTGCTATTCATATCCTGTTTATTTCTTTCTCTTGCCTGATTGGTCTGCCTAAAATTTTGAGTGATATATTGAATATTAGAAGTGAAAATGGACACTCTGGACTCATTCCAAATTTTAGAGGAAATGCTTTCATTTCTTTTCCTGTTTACTATGATGTGAGGTATGGGTTTGTCATATTTGGCTTTTATCGGTTAGAAGATCTTTTCATACCGATTTAGTTGGGGTTTTTATCGTTAAGCAGGTTTGTCAAAAGCTTATTCTCTGCACTTATTGAGCTGATCCTGAGGCTTTTATCTTTTGTTCTATTTACATGATTTACTACACTCACTGCTTTGCATATGTCGAACCATACTTGCATCACTGGGACACAACTGACATAGTCACGATGTATGACCTTTTCAAGGAATTGTTGAATTCTGATTTTAAATATCTTGATGATTTTTACATGTTTCCATGTGCTTTACCTATTTTTTTTTTGGTGGTAGAAATCGAACTCAAGACTTTGCACTTGCCAGGCAGTGGCTGTACCCCTGAGCTATATCCCAGCCTCATGTGATTTATTTCTAAGTTGTGTCTTCATTATTAATGTGTGCTTCTTGTAGTGACAATACAATCAGATCTTACTCTTTAGAATCCAAATTGGAATTTCTGCCTTTTAACTTATTGTGATTGCAAATAAGGTCTTTTTTTCTATTTTTATCATCTATAATTCATTCTCCATTTGAATTTTTTATTTCACTATTTTATATCCTTCTTGTGAAGAAATTAAATATTCTCTCCTATATTAAGGTCTTGAAAGGAATAAAGCTAATTATATATATATATATATATATATATATATATATATATACAAGTTTTACTCAGTCTACTGGTTTAAACATTAATCTAACAATACTTTACAGAAACAAGTAGACTAAAGTTTGACAATTTTGAGAAATGGAAATTAAAACAATGACATTTCACCTCACCTCAGTAAGAATGACTAGCATTAAGAAATCAACCAATAACAAATGCTGGCAAGGCTGTGGAGAAATAGGAACTCTTCTCCATTGCTGGTGGGAATGCAGACTGGTGAAACCACTGTGGAAATAAATTTGGAGATTCCTCAGCGGACTAAGTCTAGAGGTCCCATTTAACCCAGCTATTCTTCCTATTCCCCTGTCAAATTGAAATTCCGCTTGACTTGTCCTTGATGCACAAGATTGCTTTTGCTATTCTGGGTCTCTTCTGGTTCCAGATGAATTTAAGGAATGTTTCTCTAGATATGTGAGGTTTGTTGGTGGTAGTTCAATGGGAATTGCATTGAATCTGCAAAACAATTTTGGTAGTATGGACATTTTCACAATGTTGGTTCTTCCTATCCATGAGCAGGAAATGTTTGTGCATTTATTGAAGTCCTCTGAGATCTCTTTTTTTACAGTACTGCAGTTTTCACTAAATAGATCTTTTACTTCTTTGGTTAGACTGATTCCTAAATATTTCAGTTTCTTGGATGCTATTGTGAAAGGTATGGTTTCCTTAATTTCTCTCAGTTTATTTATTGTTTGTGTATAGGAATGCTATTGATTTTGGTGTGTTGACTTTGTATCCAGCTACACTGCTGAACTTGTCAATTATTGGAAGAAGTCTTCTTATGTAGTTTTTTGATACATGTAAAGTATCATGTCGTCTGCAAATGGTGATAGTTTTACTTCTTCCTTTCCTGTCCTTATTCCTTTTATTTCTCTCTCTTGTCTAATTGCTCTGGATAATGCTTCCAGCACTATATTGAACAGCACTGGAGACAGTGGGCATCCTTGTCTTATTCCTGATTTTAAAGCAAAAGCTTTCAGTTTTTGTCCATTTAGTATGATGTTGGCTGTTGGTTTGTCATAGATGGCTTTGATCAGGTTGATGTAAAGACCATCTATTCCTAATTTCTGTAGGGTTTTTTTTTTTTTATCATGAATGCATGTTGGGATCTGTAAAAAGCTTTTTCTGCATCTATGGAGATGATCATGTGGTTTTTCTCTTTGGTTTCATTGATATGGTGTATAACATTGTTTGATTTGGGAATATTGAACCATCCCTGCATTCCTGGAATGAATTTGACTTGGTCGTGGTATATTATTAATTTTATGATTTGCTGCATTCTATTTGCTAGTATTTCATTGAGTATCCTTGCATCTAGGTTCAATAGGGAGTTTGATCTGTAGTTCTTATTCTTGGTTAGGTCTTTTTCTGGTTTTGGTACTAGTATAATACTTGCCTCCAGAAATGAGTGAGGGAGAATTGTTTCCTTTTCAATTTCATTGAAGAATTTGAGGAGTGTTGGCATTAAATCTTCTCTGAATTTCTTGTAAAATTCTGCTGTGAATCCACTAGGGCCTGGGCTTTGTTGGTACATTTTGAAGCACATTTTCAATCTTATTAATTGATATTGGGGTGTTCAGAATTTTTAAATATTCTTGATTCAACTGTGTTAATTTGTACATATCTAAGAATCCATCTGTTTCTTCTGTGTTTTCTATCCTATCAGAGTAAAGATCTTCAAAGTAGGTATTAACAATCTTTTGAATTTCTGTAAGATCTGTAATGATTTCATCCTTTTCATTCTTTATTGCACAAATTTCAGTTTTTCTCTCATTTTTTGATAAAGTTGGCTAGGGGTTTATCAATTTTATATATTATTTCAAAGTACCAACTCTTTGATTCATTTATTTTTTGTAGGGTTTTCTTCATCTCAATTGCATTAATTTCTGCCCTGATCTTTACAATCTCCTTCCTTCTTTGTGCTTTGTGCTTGACTTCCTCTTCTTTTTCTAAAAGTTTGAGGTGAATCATTAGGCTATTTATTTGTTCTCTTTCTGTTATGTGTGAATGCATCACTATAAATTTCTCTCAGAGAACTGCTTTCAATTCATCCCACAGATTCCTGTAAGTTGCATCTACATTTTCATTTGTTTGTAGGTATTATTTTAATTTCTTTTTTAATTTCTTCAGTGACCCATTTGTTGTTCAAGAGGTTGTTATTTAATTTCCAAGTGTTTATGGAGATTTTGGAGTTCCTTTTGTCATTAACTTCCAATTTCATTGCACTATGATCATATAATATGCCTGAGATAATTTCAATTCTTTTGCATTTAGGTAGGTATGTTCTATGGGCTAGAATGAGGTCTATTTTAGAGAAAGTTTCAGGTGCATCTCAGAAAAATGTGTATTCTGATGTTGTAAGGTGGAACACTCTATGTACATCTGCTAAGTCCATTTGTTCGCAGATTTGTTCAGGTCTGTTATTTCTTTGCTGATCTTTTGTCCAGTTGACCTATCTCTTTTTGTCAAAGGTGTGTCCAGCTCCCCTGTTACAATAGAATTATTAATTATTTGGTTTTTCACGTGTGTTTAGATTTGTTTTATGTAGTTTGGTGCACCCACATCTGGTGCATATGTGTTTATGATTGTTATCTCTTCCTCTTGCAATTTTCCCCTAACAAATATGTCTTGACCTTCTTTAACTCTTTGGATTGTTTTCAGTTAGAAATTTACACTGTCTACAAGCATAATAGCTACACCTGCTTTTTTCTGGGATCCTGTTGGAGAATTGTTTTCTATATTTTGACTTTCAGTCTATGGATTTTGTTTTGAGTAAAATGTGTTTCTGTATACAGCATATCATTGCATTTTGTTTCTTATCCCACTGTGCCAGTCTGTTTCTTTTAGCTGGTGAATTGAGGCCATTTACATTTATGGTTATATCTGATATGTGTTGGCTTATCTTTGTCATGGTTTTTACTTGCTTTTGGTTTCCAACTTTTGCTATATGTTTAATTTCTTGCTCTGCTTGAGGGTTCCTTTCCATTATTGTTCTTGAAACTCTGGTCACTTTTTTCTCTGTCTAGAATATCTTTTAGTATCTTTGCAAGGTTGGTTTAGCACTCATGAAGTTTTTCATCTGTTCTTTGTCATGGAAATATTTTATTTCTCCATTAAATTTGAAGGATATTTTGGCAGGATACATCAGTCTTGGTTGGAAGCTGTTTTGTCTTAGGACCTATAATACATGGTCTTCTCAATTGGATGTTGAGACGTCTGTTGTGATTCTGATGGACTTTCCTCTTTATAGGTGATCTGTTTCTTTTCTCTAGCAGCTTTTAATATTCTGTACTTTTACTGGAGATCTGGTATCTTGATTATTGTATGTCTGGGTGTAGTTTTTTTGTTTGTTTGTTTATAGCTAGTTGAGTCCTATTTGCCTCATTTACCTGTACATCAGAATTTTTATCCATGCTTGGAAAATTTTCTGCTTTATTTCTGCAAATATTCTTTTTATGTCATTTGTGTTGCTTCCTTCTCTTTCCTTGACTCCTATTAGTCTTACATTATTTCTCTTTGCCTCAGCTTCCAGCTGTTCAATTGATTTTGCCTGGTTCCTTGTTGATTTTTAGAGATCCTTTCTTTCATGATCATTAGCTGGCATGCTGTCTTCAAGATCTGAAATTCTAATCTTTGGCTTCATACAAGCAGTTTTGCCAGCTTTCAGTGGAAGTTATGATTTCCTGGATATCTCTTTGAATCTGTTTCATGCAGTCTAGTTCCCTCCTGTTTTGTTCACTTAACGTTTCCATCATTTTACTGTGCTCAACTATTTTTGTAATATATGTTTTCTTTAGATGTGCTGAGTAATTTTTTCATTATTATTGCCATTTCTTTTTTTACCTAAGAGATTATTTCTGATCTGATGTCTTCTATGGCCTGATGGGGCTGTTTCTTTACTTCCATTGCAATAATTTCAGCAATTCCATGTGTGTGTTTACCAAGTTCTCCTGTGTGGATGTCTCCTGGACTTGTTCTGAGTAGAGTCGAGCTCTGAGCTTGCATTTTAGTCCTTTGTGTTGTCATGTTTGATGCTGGGGGAAAAGCACTCAGTCCCCCTCCTCCCTGATATCTCAGCAAAGGTCACTAGCATCTCTAGTTTTCCTGGTGTTCAGACTTGCCTATTAGAGGTCACTGAGATGTGCTGCTTAATCTGAGGTCTTCCAGCAGTTGGTGAAGTGTACCTAGTCCTCCCAGGTCACAGTTGTGGACCATGATACCATCAGAACACAGACCATCTGATCCAGTGTCCCCTGACAGCTCAGGGCATGAGTACAACCCAGAAACAGGCTGCACTGGTGTTGTGATCCCAGACCACTCGGTCCTGTGTCCCCAGGCATCTCAGGCTATAGGCAGAACCCAGACATGACCAACAGGGTCATCAGTTTGTGGACCACCTGATCTGTGTCTCCAGGCGCAGCTCAGTGCACATGCAGGATCCAGACTTGGGCTGCGCTGGTGGTGATCATGCTCCACCTTTTTCTGTGACCTCCAGGAGGTCAGGGCTTGTGCACAGCCCAGACGTACACAACCCAACCCAGAAGTGAACTGCATAGCCGAGACACGAACTGTCATTTCAGCATTTTGTGGACCACCTGCTCAGTACTCCATGTGGCACAGGGCACCCTCAAATGCAAACCTCATGTTAGCAGATTCGTGGGCCCCTTGAGTGAGAATCTCCTGTCTGCCCCAGGTGCATGGAGAGTGGAGACAAAGACTACAATACCAGCAGGGTCCTGGGTTATCTGCTTTGTTCCCAGGAAGTAGATGAGGAAGACCTGGTTCTCTCAGCATTGAGCTGCAAACTGTGATGTCAGCAGATTGTGGACCACCTGATTCCATGTCTCTAGGCCTCTTGAAAAGCACACTGGAGCCAGACATGGGCTGCTGCATTGGCAGTGATCATGTACTGCCTGTTTCTGTGCACCATTTGATTAATCTTTTACTGGAAGTTTTATATTTTTCATGAAAGATAGAAAATTTTGGAAGTTATTTCCTTAAAATGTTTTTTTCTTCTTCTGTGGGGTTACAATTATACCTAAAATAGAATACATGAAGATATTTTACCAATCACTGGTCACTCATTTATTTTACTTCATTGTTTGTACTTTATTTTGGAATATCTTATTCTACATTTTGTAATTATTAAATTTTCATCCTACAATATATAATGTACTCTTAATGCTATTTGTATATTTATTTCTCATATATTATAATTTTCTTATTTGGATGCTTAATTTTATATCTCTTTAAATGTCTTTTATGTTTCTTCTTACCTGCTTAAACCATGAAATACTGTTATTATAACTATTTTAATGTTCTCTCCTGGTAATTCTAACACTGATGTCTCTCCTGGACTGATTTCAGTTGACCAACTTCTCTTTTCATTGTAGGTTGTATTTTCCTGTTTCTCTCTAGGCCTGGTTATGTTTGATTGAATGATAATTCTTGAGCATTTTACTTTAATCAATGCAGTATTCTTTTGTATTTATATAAGTGTTCTTTTTTGTTGTTTGATAATGCCAATTTATATGGGAACCATTTGATATTATTGGGTCTTCATATGAAGGATTTTTATGAGGATGTCTTTTTTTTTTTTTTTTTTTTTTTTTGCGGTACTGGGGATCGAACTCAGGACCCTGCGCTTGCTAGGCAAGCGCTTATTCCACTGAGCTATATCCCCAGCCCCATATGAAGGATTTTTAGATGGGAACAGAAAAGTCTTAGTCTTGAGAACATTTTTTTCTAATACTGAAGTAAGATCCTCCTGAGCACTGTACTCAGTGTCCCACAAATCAAATTTTTCTAGTTCGGTTGGAAAATCATCTTTCCATTTTTCAGAATTTATCTACTCGATTTCATCCGTATTTTGTCTCTTAGTTTTGACTAAGAGAATTAAACCCAAACCTACTTGTGTAGGCCAAAATTCTTCATATAATTGGCTTGACAATTTAATTGACACATAATAATTATACATATTCATTGAGTGCATTATGATTTAATATATATATAAGAATTGTGTAAGGATAAAACCAAGATAATGTTTTGCTTATTAGTGTAATCAAAGTGAAACCACTGGTTTATTCTTAGAAAGGACAACAGAGAAAAGTTATTCCTTGATGTCCTTCTTTGATATCAAATTAACAAACTTCATTTCACTTTCTTATTAATAAGACAACTGTTAGATTCAGAATATCTAGGTTCTAGTTCATTTGTGTGAATATTGGCATATATATGATCTTCACAGTCTAGTGCTAGATATCAGTTCCTTGAAGAAATAACTTGTGCAAAGCCTAAGTATAAAATGAAAATATGTTTTTCTATATTTGGAGATGGAGCATGGAAAGAGAGAGACATTCAAAAAGACAGATAACAAAACAAGACAGAAGCTGTATTCTGTTCATTGGAAGGTGCACTGTAGCTCTAGTATCCAAAATAAAGACATAAATACCAGGAGAGGAAGATCTTTAATGCCATTTCAGACACTGCCAAGAAAGCCACTGTTTTCATTTTACTTTGAAATCTAATAGGTATTTTCAATAAGTAGTTTCAAGTGATCTTTTTCTTTATGAAACTTTTTAAATTATAATGTTTTTAAAGTTAAGGTCAAATATAGAGGTTACCTTATTAAATTATGTTCATTTTCTTTAAAAAGCACATTATAAAATCAATAAACATGTATCTTTCTATCCTTATTTTAGTTAATTACATATTAGGAGAGTCATATCATTAAAGCTAACTCTTTAGGGAAGAAGCAATAAGAGGAATGTGTGTTTGCCTTTCTACTCAATCATGTTATATAATCAGTAAGGGAGGCACATGTGAGCCATACAAATTTTACACTCATTTTGATGCTACACTTGACTGTACCTAGTTGACCATCCCTCTCCCCAAACCTTACTAAACAGTATACTCAAAGAATATTTTTCCATCAGATTCACCAAAAATAAAACCAAATGTGTGCTCAAAGCCTTCACATTTGTCCTATCCTCAACTCTACCTCTGCCTTCATACTCATGAAAAACAAACTAAACATTAAAAAATGCATGGATTCTTTGGCAAGTTCCTAGATTTTCATATTCTCCTCTGATAGAACACTGGGCCCTGGTCAATTTCCACATTTGGAAAATAAAATGTTTGATTCATATTATACATAGCCCCAGTTTATGATGGCTTAACCTGATTTTATATTTTATGATGTTTCAAAGTGATTGCATCTGGTAGGATCCTCACTTGAGATCTGGAATTTTGTCTTTTTTCAAGGGCAGTGATGTGCAGTATGATAAGCTTTTTTTTTATCTTTTTTTTTCATTAAAAAAAATAAAAGTACAAAAACATATTGACAAACAGATACCAAGTATCATAAAAAATAGTACAATTACAACTAATCTATAGACAAGGTGATATGGTCTCAACAGTGGTTATTGCTTTATCCATTGATATCTTCGAAGTGTAAATATATGAACCCATATACAGACATGCAAATTTAGTCAGACAATTAATCCTCTCAACAACAGAAAAAACACAAAAACCAAAAATCCAAAGACAAAAAACAAAACAGGCAAACAACAACAACAGC
>PVLD010035983.1:0-11322 GCA_004027595.1 Dinomys branickii | reverse complement strand
TTTTTTTTTTTTTTTTTTTATTTTTTTTTTTTTTTTTTTTTTTTTTTTTTTTTTTTTGTCTTTTTGAGACAGGGTCTCACTATGCAGTTGAGGCTGGCCTTGAGCTCACTTTGTAGCCCAGGCTGGTCTTGAACTCACAAAGATCCTCCTGCCTCAGCCTCCCAAGTGCTGGGATTACAGGCATGCGCCACCACGCCCGGCTAGATAATACTAACTTGACCTCAACGTAGTATCTCTGATAAAATGTATATGGTTCATGGTTCCAATTCTCAAAACTAAAAGAGGAAGGCATGAGCTGAGAGTGCAGACTAAAGGTATACGGCACCTCATCATGCAATTAGTATACTTCAGGTATTCTCTCCACTGACCACTAAGAATGATTCACACACATTCTGCAAAACTGTGAAAATAGTATTTTCAAGCTCAGATCAAATATATATCCATATTTTTAAAAATATTTCTAATCTAGTAAATATAACCAAGACTTTACTTTCACTTTCTAATAATGTTTTGTTTTTTAATTATATACCAAGACAAAGGATTAAAATCTGAAATTGTGCATTTAAAACATGCATCACTTCTTAAATAAACATTAGATAAACATTGCAGTGATGATAAAACTCCCAGTTTGATTAATTATTTATACAAATATTAAACTTGGCCAAGTCTTATAAACTACTTTAGAAATTCTACTATTGGTCAGAACCTAAAGTGTTCCAAAGTGTTGATTTTAGCATAAGCATTATTTGAATTGTATCACACTGTTTATATTGCTATCAATATTATTTATATGCCAGTCATCCTAGTTTATAATCTCCTTGGCAATATTTATATTAGCATTACTGATGTTTACAATATATTCAACTGTTTATTAAAAATGCAGTACCATTTATGCAACAAAATCAAAGCTAAAATATAAAGCTGTGTTGATAAAAGATATGTTAAATTCCATTTTTAGAATGATAGTGGAGAAAACAAATATGATCATCAAGTTGGCAACCATGAGCAGTGAGCTTTTATAATATACTACAACATTTTAGAAATAGTTTAATTATTCAGAAGTTCTATGTAGCGATTATTCCTGAACTTCCAATTTCATACAAGTATATTTACTATACAAAACCAGTATGTTTATATGAAGTTATATTTTTAGATAAAACATGTTAGCAGGAATGCTAGGTGTTTGTTAACTAAAATTAAAGAGATTTCTTCATTAAGCATCACCTTTAAAGATTTTCTTGAATATAACCCACTTAATGAATTCATTACTTCCTATGTGTCTAGACTCTTTCATATTGTCTGAAATTAAAAAGCTACCTGAGATTCTGCCTTCAAAGAGTTTACAATCTCACATGAGCATAAAAAGTTCACATATTAAAGAGCAATAGCACATAAAGAATAATGTGGAATTAAGATCCCTTATCATTAGAAAAGAAGACAAGGAAGCTGATGAGTGTTTCCAAAGGGTGGAAAATATCCTATGGGTAAAAAGAGAAAATTTTTATTTATTTTTATTAGCACATATAAAAGAAAATTTTAAACAGTAACTATTATTAACTGAAAATATCACAACTGTTTTATTTAGAATATTTCCTATGATGTAAAGAATATCTCCTGTTTTTAGTCATTTAACGTAAAATTATAGGGGCTGGGGACATAGCTCAGTGGAATAAGTGCCTGCCTGGTGAGTGCAAGGTCCTGAGTTTGATCCTCAATACCGCAAGAAAAAAAAAAAAAAAACCATAAAATTATACCAACTGCCTATGAACCTTTACATAAACAAATATTTAGAGCTCATAAAACTTCAACTAGACAGACAAAAGAAATATATTGGAAATAATAGCAAAACTTATATTAAATACTAGCATTTGAAAGAAGTTCAAGTAGAGCAAGTCAAAACTTTCACTGCCAATTTTAATAACCAGAAAGATGCCACCTCAACCAAGTAATTAAAGTTAAGAAGAAAACTAGGTAAATTCCTATCATACAGCTATAGATGTGACACTATTGAAAATGACTTTATTCCTGTAAGAAAGGCTCTTGCTAATCTGAGCTGTGGGCAATGAATAAAAAGAAAAACTAGACATTATGAAACGTATTTGCTTAAACCCCGACTGTCATGAAACACAAGCGGAGCTAAGGGACGCGTCCTCAGTGAACAATACTGAGGAAGCGAAACCAAACGTGCTGGGGATCTCAACCAGACTTTATAAATAAAGAAATTAATTGGAAACAAGAAAATTTTGAAAGTTGACTATAAATTAGGTAATGTACAAATGCCAAATTCCCTGAACTTTATAATGTATTTATGTAAAAGAATCTCTTCGATCTTTGGAAATACATGCTGTAATATTAAAGGTGAAGACTAATTATTTGCACATTAGTCTCAAATATTTAGCATATATATATTCATAGCAGGGTTAAAAAATAGCAAATATTGATTTGTGAATTTGGGCGAACAATACACTGGGGGAAGTTCACTACGCTACACTTACAGCACTTCTGTAGGTATCAAACTACACAAACTATAAGGTTAAAAGTGAAGCAGAAAGATGAGAGATTCCAACACACATCCTTTGAAGAAGAGGGTAAAATGTTTTCAGAACATATTACCTGGGTTCTCTCAGCAAGAGAATGGTCTGAAGAGCTGGATGAGTCTTTGGGCCGAGGTTCTACAATGTTAGAAGATCTATCTCCACAAAAGTCACCTTTCTGTATACTTTCCTCAGGCAAAAGACACAAATTTTCCTTATTGGTGTCATCCTTCAACCTCAAGGCCTCTGTCACCAAGGGCACTTTCGGCAGCGCTGCTGTGGATCGAGAGCGGACAGGCCTTCCTCTCTGCACCGTCTCCCACCCTTCAGCGTCCTTCCGTTCTGTGCAGTTGTGGGAAGAAAATAAGTCAGTGCTCCTTTAGAAAACTAGTTTTAGGAAAAGAGTGCTTTAGAAAAAATATTTGGAGACCTATGAAATAAAAGCAGCTTCAATCTAATTTCTATTAAATACAAAATAATATATAAATGACATTAAATATTGAGTAAGATGTAAATACATATTTTTAATATACATATATATGCACACATAATAATCCCTACTTTATAAATGACAAAAACTATAATTCAAATTAAAACTAATCAAAGGCCACACACTTAGTAAGTAATAAGCATTTAAATAATGCATCCTCTGAACAAACACTGTTTCAAACATTTTATATAATTCATTTAATCTTCACAACTCTGTAAAGTCAGTACTATTCACAACAGTCTATTAATAAAGAAATTAAGACAAGGAGAAGCTAAGTAATGTGTCTAAGATAATGTGCCTAGCAAGGCTAAGTCCAAAATGAAAATCCAGGCACATTGGGTCTGGTGATTGTGCTCCTAATAGCTATGTAAAAACTGCCTCTTCATCTTTCAGAATTCAAACAGAGCCCAAGTTCTAAAGCCCCAGTTCTTTCCTCTGTCTCAGCAATAATAACATACCTTAATTTAAATAAACTATTTCAATGATTGTAAAACTACAGAATATTAATTGAAGGAACCTTACATGATCTAGTCCAATATTTAATCACTCATATATGAAAACTGAAAGCCTATATCTAAGGCCACACTGCAAAATAGCTAACATAAATAAAGATCTTGCTCTAAAACATTTGAAAATGTCACAACAGGAGGTATAAATGGGTATAGTGAATGTATATGACCAAGATTTTACATTGTTATTGCTTAATTATAGTCTAGTGCAAAGACTCCAGTTCTGGGCAAGATGAAGTAACCCTACCTTATTTCCAAGTTCTCACAACTAAAAATTGAACCAAACACAGACAAGGAGAGGCAGATTCTGAGAGACAGGAAGAAAGCAAACTACCTTGGGCCTTGAAAAGTAATGAATGATAAATTCTCAGAGTTCCCTTATTACATACTACATATTCCAAACAGAATGCTGTGTAAGCTTCCAACCCAGAAACACAAAGCATTTATCAAGAAAAACCTGTTTTCTCAAGCCAAAAAACAGGAAACAAAGCACAGAAAACGGGAAACAAAGCAGACTAACAAAACAATAAATTCTTATCAATATTCACCCTACCCCAGTCAAAAGACAGAAGCCCTACCCACAGGTTCAGTGGGCCTGAGCTAGGGACAGTAATTTCTATCTTCTACCTAACAGAAATCAGTGGTACACCAATCCCCTACCCAAGCAATGCCAGCAGGGCCCACGATAAACACAACCTCCATTCACATCCAACGTAACACTATGTGAAGCAAAACCTCTCGGTATTCTCCTCTACACTTCACCCAAGTCAGCTACAATCGCCATCAGTGATGCAGAAGAGCTACATGAAGCCAGGTCTGCTTTGCACTTGAGTTCTCCCTCTCATATTCTGAGGTCAGCAGAGCCCAGCAGGGAGCTTTGCAAGGAGAGCCGCTCCAGCCTGCAGCAACGAGATGACCTGAGTCCATCCTCCTTGCACAGCAGCAGTGGGGCCAGTCAGGGACCTGAATTTATACAACCAAGAGAAGCCAAGGAGGCGGTGCAAGTCAGTGCCCCATTTTCACTGGAAAAGTGTCACAGAATTCAGGACCTATGAGACAATAACTCTCTCTCCCTTTCTCCCTCTCTCTCTCTCTCTCTATATATATTTTTTTCCTGAGTATATAATAATACTCAGAAGGAAAGCAGAAAGCTGAAAAAGCATATAAAGAAACAATGGCTAAAATTTTATCAACTTTAGAGAAAGAAAGAAACCTACAGGTTCAAGGAATTAAGTAAATCCCAAGAAGGATAAACCAAAAGAACCCTGTGCTAAGTAAGACATAATACACTTAAACTCTAAATACTAAAGACAAAATAATAAACCTCTGAAAACTAAAGACAAAAAAAAGTCTTGAAAGCACAGAGAAAAGACATATTACCAATAAAGAAACATTAACTCTAATGACAGATCTGTCAGAAACAATGGGCTGAAGAAGGTGGCACACTTACAAAGGACTGAAAGAACTGTCAATCAGCCCGGCGTGGTGGCGCACGCCTATAATCCCAGCACTCAGGAGGCTGAGGCAGGAGGATCATTGTGAGTTCAAGACCAGCCTGGGCTACAAAGCAAGCTCAAGGCCAGCCTGAACTGCATAGCAAGACCTTGTCTCAAAAAGACAAAAAAAAAAAAAAACCCAAACAAACAAACAAACAAAAAGAAACCTGTCAATCATTAATTTTATTTTTTTATTTTTTTTATTTTTTTGCGGTACTGGGGATCGAACTCAGGACCCTGCGCTTGCTAGGCAAGCGCTTATTCCACTGAGCTATATCCCCAGCCCCAATCATTAATTTTATATCAGTGAAAATATCCTTTAGAAATGATAGGACACAAAAGCATTCTCAAAGGAAAAACAGGCAAAACAAGTGAAATAAATCAGACATAGAAGCTTAAATTGAAAACTGTACCTCCCCGCCCAAACAGATGCAAGTAAATCTAACAAAATAGTAAAGAATGTGTGTCCTGCAAATTATAAGAGTAAGGAAATAGAAGATTTAGATAAACGTAGATATAACGTGTTCATAGACTGATTCAGCACAGAAAATTCTTCCCAAAGGTCTATAGTTGCAATGCACTTTCTACCAAAACCCTAGCACTTTTTTTCTGACCTAGATAATCTTATCCTCAAATTTATATAGAAAGATAAACGATCTAAAAGACCTAAGACAACTTTGAAAATGAAGAATGAAGTCAAAACAAGAATGAAGTCAAAACAATCACTCTTCCTAATGTTAAGGAGTGGACCAACAGAGAGCAATCAGGAAGTGTAAATCGAGAGAATAACATACATTCAGTTAAATAAAACACAGAACAAGAAGTATACCCGCACAAACATGACCACTTCCTTTTCATAAAATTGAAAAAGCAATTCAATGGAGAAAGAAAATCATGTTAACGAACAGTAATAGAGGAAGTAGACATCTACAAGTGAAAACACGAATCTTGACCTGAAACGCACACTGTCTTAATCCATCCTGATGCTATAGCAAAACACCTGAGACTGGGTGAATTATAAAAGAAAGGTGTTTATTTAGCTCATGATTATGGAGGCTGGGAAGTCCTAGGGCATAGCACCAAGGACCTTGTGCTTCCTAACTCATGGCAGAAAGTGGGAAGGCAAGCAGGTATGTGCAAAAGAGAAGGAATATAAGGGGAAGCCTCCCTTCATAGCAACACAATCTTGTAAAATTAAACCACTTCTCCAAGAGGGGAATTCAGTTCTTTTAACAACCTCATCATCTCTAAGTCCCCACCTACTCTCAGTAACATTACATTAGGAATCAAATGTTAACATGGACTTTACTGTGGACAAACCAGATTCAAACTGCAGCACACACTTCATACCAAAATTGATTGCAAATGGATCACAGAGTTAAAAGTAAAACACAAAACGGTAAAGCTTTTAGGAACTGAAACAGAAAAATATAGAATGTAGAGTGAGAATTTAAGAGTTTTAAGATTTCACAACAGATGCAGGATATATAAAAAGATTCAATTACAGAGATGGCTGTCAATCATTTTTCATCAATTTCTTCTTCCTCATTGCTTCTTCTAAAATATTTCAAAGCAAATTCTAGATACATCATTTCTTCTGTAAATATTCAGTATGTGTCTTAACAAAAACTGCTTTAAAATACACCAGACCAGTATGATACTAAACAAAATTAATAATAATGCCTTAAACATATAATATCCAATGTTCAATTCTCACCCGTGTTTAACTCTATCAAAACTTGGTACATTAAACATTTCTGCTCTACCTTTAAAAACAAATAATGGAAATTATAAGAAAAATCATAAAATAAATTATAAAATCACATATACCAACAAATATCCAAATTATACAATTAATAAAGCTTAATAAAAAATTTCAGTTTCCAGTTAAATTAAGTAGTTCACCCTTAGAAGTGCTAAAATTAATCACTTTACCTTTAAAAGGAAAGAAAAACATCTCTCTTCAAAAGCTTCCTTATAAAAACACAGTTTAAAACTTGGAACTAATCCATCACCCAATCAGATAGCCAATATAAACACTATAATATAATAAAAAATTGAAATAATAATTGAAGCAACTAAAAAGAAGAGTATATCAAAATAAAAACTGTAACTTAGGTCTCTTAGAAACTGAGAAAGTAGTTACAGACAAATTACATTTTTAATGAACCTTCAGTGAAAACTGTATTGAAAAATTATTCCCATAATAAAGAATGTTTAAGAACAGCAAAGCAGGCCATTAAGCTGTCAGAGAACTTCTAAATACTTAGAATAACACTGGGATAGAAATGCACAAAACTAAAAATTATATTTAATTTCATATTTTTATACTTGTAAATTTTTAATGTTATAAATGTCATTAATAAAGCTGCACTAAATTCAAACCAATACAACCAATAATTGAAGACTTGTAATAACCCCAGCTTGAATATCTTATCAATTTTATTTATCACAATATTTAACTCACAAATACTTTGTTCAGAATACACCAATATTCAAGAGATATTTTTATTGTAATTTTCTTGTTAGGCTTTAATATTCAAGGTATGCAATATGTACAATAAAAAAGATCTTGTTTACTCTCATAAAGATTTTCTGGAAAACTGACAGTACTTTTAAAGGTTTGCAAGAATTTATAGGTGTAACTATCTTACCCAGAATTTTCTTTTTGAAAAGTTTTTTAATTATAGACTCATATTTTTTAAAGATGGCTACAGGTCCCTTCAAGTTTTTCTAGTTCTTTAATGTAAATGTCAATTCATGCTTCTCAAGGAATTTGTCAAGTTCTGTTTTCAAATTTAATATACACTGTTTTATAATATTTTTTATGTTTTATAACATCTGTGACATTTTACCAATATTCTCAATTTCATTCCTGATATTCTATCTAGCCTCTACTTTTTCTTGATTAGTGTGAAGAGAGATCTATTCACATTATCAATCTATTTGAAGAACCTAATTTTGGCATTGTTGAGTTTCCCTATTATCACCTATTTTTTTTTCTTTTTACATTCTTTGGATTTAACTTGTTCTTTTCTATTATCAAGACAATGCCAGACACAATGCATATTACCCTTTTCTTCTTTTACAGTATGCACAATGAGGCTAGAAATGTTCCTCAAGACATAGCTTTATCTCACACATTCTTAAATGTTCACTTTCATTCAGCTCACTTACAAATTCTATGATGGCCTCTTTAAATCAATAAAGTATACCTTATTCAAAACTATTGTCCAAAACTCCAAAACTTCAGAATTCCACAGCTATCTTCTTGTGACTGATTTCTTACTTAATCCTATTATGGCCAATGGCAACAGAGTTCTTTAAATCACCTGAAGCTTGCTGAGCTTCGATGCTGGCACAGCATGTTTCAATTTTGGTAAATGCTCCGTATGTGCTTCAGTCTGTGAGTGGACTTACGGATCAGGTTACTGCAAAGTAACATGCACCAAAATTGACCCTCTTCCTGCCAAAAACAACTATATAAAGCTAGACAAAATACATAAATGAACTGTGCAGAGCCACTGGAAAGCAACCAATGCAGCCAAGTTTTAAGGAACTTGCCGGGGCTGGGGATATAGCTCAGTGGAATAAGCGCTTGCCTAGCAAGCGCAGGGTCCTGAGTTCGATCCCCAGTACCGCAAAAATAAATAAATAAATAAATAAATAAATAAATAAATAAATAAATAAATAAATAAATAAATAAAGAGTAATAGGTATGTTTATAGGGCTGGGGATATAGCTCAGTGGAATAAGCACTTGCCTAGCAAGCGCAGGGTCCTGAGTTCGATCCCCAGTACCGAAAAAAAAAAAAAAAAGAATAGGAACTTGCAATTCCCGAGACAAGGGAATGATGACGTCAGGTCTACATTCCATCTAGGATTCTGCCTGAAGACATCTGGAATTCAGGATGCAAGAGAAATGATTCCTAGCAAAGACCAGCATTCCTGACTGGTTGAAACAAGGAGTGTAAAACAAGTGGGATTTGGTGGGGCAAAAGCCTCGGAAAATGGGGTACTACCGGGGCCAAGAAACCTGCATTCAATCTCCCCTAAGTTGCCTGACAAATACTCGGCTCTGCACACACCGGGCAAGACTCCAGGAAACCCAGCAGAGAGCAGCAGCTGGGAAGCTGATGACTCCACAGACACTGCAAACTGTACAGGGCTGAGGAGCACAAGCTGGAGTCCAAGGCTGCCGTGCGCTTCGCAGATACCCATGTGTTCAACCGAGAACCCAAAAGAAGGACGGGCAAGACCAAACCACAGGAACTTTCATGAAACCCAAGCCAAACCTTGATGGGATTAGTGACCTGCTCAGTTTTAATCACCCTGTCAGACCAAAACAAAAACAACACAGTATCAACAACTCTTTTAAGAAGAAGCTCAATAACTTTCAATACACATTGTTGAGTGTTCAATAAAAAATTGTGCAGATGCTAATACAAGGTCAAGAAAACCTACTAAACCCATATGTAATTCAGATATTTTCTTTTTCAAGCATACACATTTAAAAATAGCTATGATAGTATGTTCAATAAAATGTAGAAAGATGTATACTTCCAGAAGATACAAGAAGCTGTTTTTTACTGGTCCAACAGAAATTGTACAAATGATAACTGAAGCCGTGACTTATGACAGATAAGCTTGTAACAGATTAGGTATTCAGAACAGGGGATTAGGGGACCAGAACACTTATCAGTAAAAGTATCAGACTGAAGCCTAAACTGAAGAAAGGGTCCAAATAGATACTTCACAAGTATCTCAAGGGTCCAACAGGAAAGGACATGCAGTATCTGCTGGACATGGCTGATGTGTCAAACCCAGTGACCAGGCTGCTCGGACAATCTGCGTCTTTACTGACTTTTGTCTGTCTGTACAATCAGCTATTTATTTAATTCAAGTTTCCCAGAATAAGCACAGAGTTGGCAATTCTTCCTTTCAGTTCCATAAATTTCTATCTGTGGGTTTTGAAATTATGTTTAAACATGTAAGTAGCACAGATACATACAGATATATAAATTGGAATTATATCTTTCTGTTAAATTTATCCTTTATAAATTCTTTCTGACCCTTTAGTAATTTTTTTGGTCTTTTTGAGATATGGTTTTGCTAAGGTTCAGGTTAACCCTTTAATAATTATGACACATCACTCTTTTTAAAGTGTTTCTTGCATACTTTGTCTATTTTGTCTCATGTTTAGAACAACATTAGCTTTGATTTAAATAGGCTATGCCTAGAATATTTATTTTAGATTCCGCTATACTCATACTGAAGATATCTTGGAGAAAAATATAGTTGGGCTTTTTTATTTTAAAAAAATATTTTCTTGGTACATTTTAGATACACATAGTGATAACATTCATCATAGAGAATTTGCAGCTTAACATGGTACGTCTTGCTGTTTCCTTTTTTCCATCTCCCTCCAGGCTCTTCAGCCTCAATTCCCCTCTTTATTCACAAAAGCTGTTTCCACTTTTTCCTTCTGTTCTTCTCTTTTCTATCCCTTCCCCCCCACACTCTCCCTTGTTCCTCTTCTCATTTGAACATTTTCTTCCCATATCCCAATATCTACTATATAATTTGATCCTTATTTATGCTTTCCATTTCCCATACCTGAGAAACCATATGATATCTGAACATGTGTGTCTGATTTATTTCACTTAAGCGTATGGTCTCAAGGTGCATCCTTTCATCTAGATATATCTCAAGCTTATCCTTCTTTATGGTAGAGTACTACTCCATTGTGTTTTTAAAAAATCTTCTTTATTCATTCGTTGATGGGCACTGGGGCTGTTTCCAAGATTTGGCTATTACAAACTGTGCTGCTATACACATGGGCGTGTGTATATTGCTGTGGTATTATGCTTTTAAATCTTTTGGGAGACTTCCGGGAAGATGGCGACCGGGTAGGCAGCAGAGAGAGAACCTCCCAGAGGATTGCCACCCAAACAATGAAATATAACAATATGAAGACAGAAATAAGGACTTCGGGGAAGAAGACGACCAGATGACAGAGCGAGTGTGGAGGGAAGAACGGCTTCAGCTCCTGAACCCGACAGAGAACGCGCTACTGGGACAAACTGCACCAAACCAGGCAGCGCTCCGGGATCCCGCTCAGAACCCCACCCTGCAGCCAGCGCTGCGCGAACTGGAGCAACAGCGACCGGCCGGCGGGATTTCTGAGTCGGGGAAAATCTCCATCCAGGGAAAAACATCTGAACGGCACTCCTGTCTGCACGATCACAGGGTGAGTTAAGTGCGCGCTCTAACCGGTTTTTCCTGAATCGGGAA
>PVLD010035982.1:0-11325 GCA_004027595.1 Dinomys branickii | reverse complement strand
TTGTGTGTCTCTTTTATCTCCCTTAACATAATGGTCTAAAAGTTCAACCACTTTTCGACAAATGACTCAAGTTTAGCTTTCTTTATGTAAAGAGTAGTACTTCAATGTGACATTGAGCATTTCTCCGTGTATTTATTGGCTATTTGTGATCCTTCTTCTATGAAATATCTATTCATTTTACTTGCATATGTGTTCACTGTGTCTTTTATTTTGAGGGGGTCTTACCTTTTCAGTTCTTTATATATTATAGATATTAGTCTTCTGTTTAAGAAATAGCTGGATTTTTTCCCACTTTGTAGCTTGTCTTTTTACTATGTTTTTTTCTTGCTGTGCAGAAGCTTTTTAATGTCATATGATCCCCTATGCTGAGTCTCAGTACTGTTTTGTATCTCATTTGTTGAACCCCAGTACTGGTTGGGGCACTGTTCAGAAAGTCCTTCCTACATCTATGATTTCAAGATTTTTACCTATCTTTTGTCTTCCAGCTAGTTAAGTGTTTCTGTCTCAGCATTTAGATCTTTGACCCATTTTTATTTTATTTTAGTACATGGTGAGCGATGTGGGTCTGGATTCAATCTTCTGCATGTAGATCGCCAGTTTCCCCAACATGATTAAAGAAGGTGTCTTTCCTTTAGTGTATGTTTCTAGCCCTTTTGTTAAAGATCAAATAGTTGAATGTGCTTGGGGTTGTTTCTGTACCCTCCAGTCTGTTCACGCTGTTTTTATCACATAGCTTTGCAATATAACTTCAAGTGCAGGACTGTGATGCCTCCTGCTTTGATCTTGGTAACCAGGATTGGTTTTGCTATTCTGCATCTTTTCCGGTTCCATATGAATTTTAGGATTTTTCTTTTAATTCTGTGCAGAATGTTGTTGGTATGTTGATTGGAATTTCATTATATCTGTATATCCATTGTAGAATTATGGCCTTTTGACAATAGAAGTCCTGCCTATTAAAGAACAAGGGACATTTTTCTGTTTTCTGATATCCTTTTCAGTTTCCTTTTTCAGAGTGCTGCAGTTTTCATTGTACAGATCTTTTATTTTCTTAGGTTAAGTTATAAGTATTGAATTTTTCTTTGTGCTATTGTGAATAGTATTTTTTCCTAATGTCTTTCTCAATATATAGGAACAGTATTGGTTTTTGTTGTAGTTATTAATTGTAAGAGTGTTTTGAAAGATTTGGGGGGTCTTTAATGTAAAGGATAATGTCATTCACAACTAGTAAGAGTTTGATTTCTTTCTTTTTTTGCATCTGTCTTTTGTTTGCTTGTTTGTTGGTTTCTTTTTTTTTTTTTTTTTGCCTAATTGCTCTGGCTAATGTTTCCAGAGCTATATTAAATAGGAGTGATGATAATGGACATCCTTGTCTTGTTCCTGATTTTAGAGGAAAAGCTTTCGGTTTTTGCTCATTTAATATGATGCTGGCAGTAGGGTTGTCATAAATAGCTCTTATCAGCCTGAGAGAAGGTCCTTTTACATCTGTTTTCCTAAGGATTTTTATCGCAAAAGAATGTTGGATTTTGTCAGTCTTTTTCTACATCTATTGAGATTGCTATGTGATTTTTGTGCTTGCTTCTGTTATATAATATATTACATTTATTGATTTGTGTATGTTGAACCATCAATGCATCCCTGAGATGAAGTCTATATGATTGTGATGTATAATCTTTTTGATGACTTGTGGCATTCTACTTGCAATACCGTGTTCAGAATTTTTGAATCCATGTGCATTGAAGAGATTGGCCTGTAGTTTTTTTTGGTTGGATCCTTGTCTGGTTTTGGAACTTGGGTGATGCTAGCTTTCAGGAATGACTTTAAAGTACTGCTTTCCTTTCAATTTCATTAAAAACCTGTTTTTAAAAACATTAAAAATCTGATGTTAAAATTTCCCTGATGTTTTTATAGAACTCAGCGATGAACCTATCCAGAAATGTTATTTGCTTAGATGGTAGATTTTTAAGTTACTGTTTCAATTTTATTGCCTGTTATTGGATTATTCCAGTATTTAAAATCTTCTTGGTTCAGTTTTGGTAATTCATATGTATCTAGGGCTCTATCAATTTCTTCTGAATTCTCCACTTTATTGGTATACAGGTTTGCAAATAGCTGCTAATAAACTCTGACTTCAGCAGTGTTCATTGTGATTTCACCTTTTTTGTATCTAATTTTCTGATTTGTCTTTTTCTATACTTTTTTGGTTAGGTTAGCTAAGGATTTATCTGTTTTGTTTATTCTTTCAAAGAATCAACTCTTCATCAAATCTTTGTGTTTGTTTTTTGGTCTCAATTTCATGGATTTCTGCTCAGATCTTTATACCTTCTTTTCTTGAATTAGATTTGGGTTTGGATTGTTCTTGTTTTTCTAGAACTTTGAAGTACATCATTAGGTTATTTATTTGGGTTTGTTCTGTTTTCCTGATGTGGGCATTTACAACTATAGCCTTCCCTCTTAGGACTGCTTTCATTGTGTCCAATAAGTTCTGGTATGTTTTACTAGCATTATTGTTTAGTCAGAGAAACTGTCTTGATTTCTTCTGTAACCCATTGTTTATTTAAGAGTGTGTTGTTCAATTTACATATATTTGCATAATTTCTGTGTTTACTTCTATCATTGATTTCTAGTTTCATTACACTATGATATGACAATATGTACAGTATAATTTGAATTCCCTACATTTACTTAAGCTTGCTGTAATGGCTAGTATGTGATCTATTGTGCAGAAAGTTCTACATGCTGCTGAGAAGAATGTATAGTCTGTTGTTGAGTGGAACACTACAGATATTTATAAGGACATTTGCTCAAAGGTTTTATGATACTCTGATATTTATTTGTTGATTTTTTGTCTAGTTATTTTGTCTATTTGTGATAGTGGAGTATTAATGTCCCCCATTAAAATTGTGTTTATGTTTATCTGGTCTTTTTGGTCTTGTAGTACTTGTTTATAAAGTTGTGTATGCCATTGTTTGATACATGCATGTCAATAATTATTATCTCTTCCTGTTTGATTGTTTTCTTAATATGCCATGACTTTGTTTGTCTCTTTTGATCATTTTGGCCTGAAGTTCACTTTGTCTGAATATAGGATAGATATATCTGCTTTGTTTGGATATGTGTCGCATGGAATGTTTTCTTTCCTTTTATTTCTTTAGTTTTTTTCTTTTTTCTGGTACCGGGGATCGAACTCAGGACCTTGCACTTGCCAGGCAAGCGCTTATGCCACTGAGCTATACCCCCAGCCCCTCCTTTTATTTCTCATCTTTGTTTCTTTTGGGTTAAATATATTTCTTCTGTATACTAGATACTTCTTGATTCTTTCTGCCAATCTGTCTTTTGATTGGGGAATTGAGACCATTCATATCTAGCGTTATTATGATAGGTATTGACTTATTTTTGACATTGCTTTATTTTCCTGTTGCTGGTTCCCAGCCTTTCCCCTCTACTTAACTGCTCACCCTATCTGGTGTATTCATTCTATTAGAAATTTTGTCATTGTTGGTTTCACTGTCTCTTCCTAGGGTATCCTTGAGAATTTTTTATAGTGCTGGTTTGGTAGTTGTGAATTTCTTTAGGTGCTCTTTATCATGAAAATATCTTATTTTTCCATTTATTTTGAAAAACAGTTTTGCAGGATATATCGGCCTATGTTGGAAGTTATTTTCTTTGAGAGCTTGAAACACTTCATGCCAAGCTCTCCTGGGCTTTAAAGTTGGTATTGAGATGTCTTCTGTGATTCTAATGAGTTTACCTTTTAAATTATTTGTTGCTTTTTCTGTAATCACTTTTAAGATTCTGTGGTTGTGTTGGACTTCTTGAATTTTGATGATGATGTGTCATTGAAAGACAGTTTTCTGACTGTGGCTATTTGGGCTTCTATATGTCTCATTTATCTGAATATTAAATTTTCTCCCTTATTTGGAAAGTTTCTGTTTTACTTCAGTAAACACTTTATGCCATTTTTCTGTCTTCTGATTTTTTTCACTAATTTCAGCTAATCTTGGATTAGTCTTTTGTCTTTTGCATTACCTTAGGAGCTGTTGGATCCATTTTTCACATTGTCTTGTTTTGATATCTCTTGTTAATTGGTGACTGACAACAGCTTCGTCTTCAGGTTGTGCAACTCTGTTCTCACATTCATCACTTTTGGTGCCCATAGGTAGAATTTTTATTTTCCTGAATTTCTGTTTGGAGCCCTTTTTGGACTCTTATTATTTCCTATGGTGCTCTGTCTTTGATTGTTTGATCAATCTTACATCTGGTGGACTGAGTAACTTCATTGAAAATAACAGTATGTAATATAGCAACCATTGTTAAAAATATTTTGCATAATTTTGTTCCATTCTTCTAGCTATTTATTAGTGTGTTCTGTATACTTAATGATCTTCTTTGTTTATTTGGCTCAATTTCTTTTTAGTTATATCTCTGTGAGCTTGCCAAATGCCTTATTCATCTGTTTTGTTATCTTCTCTGACATCATTTTGAATAATTCATGTGTGTGGCTTTGATTTCTACCCATTCAATGCCCCATGGATGAACTTTGAGGCATTTAAGAGTTTTGGAGGTCATTTTGTTGGTTGTCTGCTCATGTTTCTATTTTTGGTTTTTGTTTGTTTGTTTATTTTTTGTTGAGGCTTGCTGGTTGCTTGTGGTGGAAAGCTTTGTTTTTAGTACAGAGACCCCGTTAGGTAGTGTCTACTTTTCAGTGTTGTCTTCTTTCTGGACATGACTATTGGCTTTTCCCTCTATCCCAGGATCCAATAACCTCTATTTGAGATGAGAGATTTGCCCTAGTATCCAGTTTTGGCCCACTACACAATTTTTCAGGAATGGACCACAATATTTTAATGATCCCATCAATTTAGATATCAGCATCCCAAAGAAACCAGCTAATAGCAATAGCTATGTCACCTTGGCTATAATAATACAATAAGCATCAATTTTATTGTCAAATTCAAATAGCATATTGACAAACCCTAAACACCAAACTGACACAGGAAAGCTTGATTTCCTGGAGGAGTCTTGTGTGTATCTACCTGATGATGTGGGGGAGGGGGTCTTCTACCCCATTTAAAAAATAACTACAGTCTATTCCATACTTTATTTAAGTAGTTCAGTGGTGATTGACATTTAGGTTATTTAAAATACTCTGCCATTTTAAAAGTTATAATTAGTAAACATTTATATAAACTAGTATATCTACAAGATAAATTTCTATTTATGGGTGAAATAGCATGAATAGAAATAATTTTGAAAATGTTTCTAAGTTGTCCTCAGCTGAGGAATTCCACCAGTAATGTAGGGAAATATATATTTCCTCATACTCTGACCATTATAGTGCATTTTTAAAAAGTTTGGGTCTTTGTAAAGTTTTCTATGTGAAAAATGGTTTTGAAATGTTGCTTTAACTTGTGTTTTTCTTGTTATGAATGAAGTAAGTTTTCATGATCTTATGAGTCATGTTTCCTTTACTGTACATATATTTTGTTCATTTTAAAGTGGAGATGGTAGTCTTATTCTTATTGACTTGTAGCTGCTCTTTGTATGTTAGGAAAATTAGCCTTTTGCCATACAGCCGGGAATTGTTTTATTCATTCAGAATGTCCTTTGGTTTTTAAATTTTATTTTGGGTTTGACCATTTAGAAATTTCTTTATTTCTTTATGGCCAAATTTGTTAATCTTTTCCTATATGACATAGATTTGGGTTATACTTCAAAGTATATTCTTCTTGTTCTAAGATAACAAGGAAAACTACCATGAGTTATAGTATAGTAATGGTTAGTTGTAGTTTCACTTTATGTATAAATTTTTATCATTTAGAATTCATTTGCTGCATTTATCATAAGATGTGTTATGGATCCAACTTATTTATTTCTGAATAGCTATCTGTTTGATTTCAAGCATAGGGATAACATCTTCATCTCTGTCTCTCCAGTTCCAAACATAGTTTGTGGTCTATTATTGGTCATCAGTTCATGTGTTGCTTGAATGAACAATGTGATACTCTTTGGTCTTGTCCTATTTTGTACTTACCTTATTATGGCAGATATATCCTATGTTGACTCCCAAGCAATCACATCTTATATAATCTCCTCCTTTGAATTACATATAAAATTTATGACTTGTTTTGTATTTGAAGAATATGAAAAAGTGATAGGAATTCCCTCCTTTGACTAATTTACATTAAATTGCAATAGTGATAAGATGTCACTTTCCTGATTACATTGCAAAGAAATTCACTACATATTGGTTAAGGAAAATTTTTCAACAGGAAGAGATAATAATTATAGATATATATGTGCCAAACACTGGCACATCCATCTTCAAACACCACTGGACATAAAATATCAGATAAACATCTGCACAATTATAATGAGGGACCTCAGTACTCCACTATCAAAAATAGACATCATCACCTGGCGGAAAAATCAATGAAAAAATGTCAGAGTTGAACCAAATCTTTGAACAATTGTACTTAATAAATATCTACAGAATATTCCACCCAACAACAGAATACACAGTCTTTTCCGTGTGTTGTCAGATTACACATGGAACTTTCTCCAAAATAGACCACATACAAGCCAATAAAGCATACTTAAATAGATACAAAACAATCTACATTATCCTATGCATGTTATCATATCACAGAGTAATGAAACTAAAAACCAATGGCAGAAGAAATAAAAATTACACAAACACATGAAGATTTAACAATATATTCTAAAATAACCAATGAGTCACAGAATAAATCAAGAAAGAAATTAGTTCCTAGAATCGAATCATAATGCCAGCACAATGTACCACAACCTATGGCACATAATGATAGCAGTCCTAAGTTTTTAGGTGAATGTCCATATCACAAACCTGGAGTAAAGCAAAAACCTAATGATGCACCTTAAGGTCTTAGAAAAACAAGAGCAATCCAAATCCAAGGCTAGTAAAAGGAAGGAAATTATAATGATCAGAGGAAAAATTAATGAAATTGAGACTAAAAATGCAAAGAATCAATGAATTGAAGAGCTGGTTTATTGAAAAAATAAACAAAATAGATAAACCTTTAGTCAATCTTACAAAAAAGGAAAGAAAAGGTCTGTATTAATGCAAATAGAAAACAAAAAGGTGAAATCATAGCAGATACTGCTAAAATCGTGTGAAGATTATTAGTAACTACTTTGCAAACCTATATTAGACAATCCAGAAAAAATAGATAGATTCTGAGATACATACACATTACCAAAACTGAACCAAGAAGATATAAAAACCCTGAATATTCAAATACCATAACAGGCAATGAATCTAAGCCCATAACAAAAAAGCTACTAAGAGAAGTCTACAACCTGATGGATTCACCACTGAATTGTACAAGAACTTCAAGGAAGACTGAATGTGAATAATCCTCACACTTATTAATGAAATTGGAAGGGAAGGAGCACTGCCAAACTCAACAGTATTACCTTGATTCCAGAAACAGATAAGGACTCAAAAAATAACACTACAGTAAACCCCTTTGATGAACATAGATACAAAATTCCTCAATGAGATACTGGCAAACAGAATGCCACAAATCATTAAAAGGATCATACATCATGAGCGAATAGGCTTCATCCCAGGAAAGCAAGGGTGGTTCAACATATACAAATCAATAAATGAAATATATCACATAAATAGAAGCAAGGATGAAATTCACATTTTCATCTCAATAACTGCAAAAAAAGCCTTTGACAAAATCCAACATCGATTCATGTTAAAAAAAAAGCCTGAAGAAATTGGTATAGAAGGACCTTAACTCAATCTAATAAAAGTCATTTACGCAAAACCTACTTCTAACATCATATTAAATGGGGAAAAGCTGAAAGTTCTCCCTCTAAAATCAGGAAGGGTGTCCACTTATCACTATTCCTATATAATATAGTACTCAAAACATTACCAAAGAAATCTGGCAAGAGAAAGAAATAAAGTGGATGTGCATAGGACAAGAAGAAGACAAACTATCCTTATTCACAGAGGACATGATCCTTTACATAGAAGTCCCCAAAATTCCATCAAAATTCTCCTAGAACTGTGTGTGGTAGTGCATGCTTGTAATTCAGAACTTGGGAATTGAGGCACAGGTGTCTCAATGAGTTTAAGGCCAGCCCGAGCTACATAGAGTTCAAGGCCAGTCTGTACTACAAAGTGAAACCATTCTAAAAGCAACAGCAACAACACAAAACAAAACAAAAAACCAAAAAAACCCTCCCAGAACTAATAAAGTATTTCAGTTAGGTAGCAATAACATTTCTGTCCACCAATAATAAACTCACCAAGAAAGAAAGTAAAAAAACCATGCCATTCCAAATAGCTTCAATAAAAAGTAAATACTTCGGAATTAACCTGACAAAGGAACTGGAAGACCTCTGTAATGAACACTGCAGTACTCTGAGAAAGGAAAGTGAAGAGGATATCAGAAAATGGAAAGATGTCCCCTGTTCCTGAATAGGTAGAACTAATATTGTCAAAATGATCATACTTCCCAAACTGATCTATAGATGCAACACATTCACAACCAAAATACCAACACCCTTTCTCACAGAACTAGAGAAAACAATCCTGTAATACATTTGGAACCAGAAGAACAAAAGAAATCCTGGCAACCAGAACAAAGGAGGAGGCTTCAGAATTCTGTTATATTACAAAACTATGGTGATAAAAGTAGGATTGATACTGTCTCACAAACAGACTTGTAGATCACTGGAATAGGGCAGAGGATGCAAAAACAACCCTAGGCTCATTGAGCTATTTGATCTTTGACAAAGGAGCCAAAAACATGTGCTGGAGGAAAGATAGCCTCTCTAACAAACGGTTCTGGGAAAACTGGCTATCCATATGCAGAAAATTGAATCTAGATCTATATCTCTCACCATGTAATAAACTAAAATAAAAATAGATCAAAGATCTAAATGTTAAAAAAAGATCTAAATGTTAAAACAGAAGCAATGTGCTAAAAGATTAAATATGCAAAACTCTTTATGACATAAGCATAGGCAAAGACACCCTGAACAGAGCCCTAATTGCACAAGAAATAATATCAAGAATCAACAAATTAGATAATTTCAAGTGAAAAGGCTTCTTCACAGTAAAGGAAACAACCAACAGAGTGAAGAGACAACCTGCAGAATGGGAAAAGGGTTTTGCCAGCTATCCCTGGGACAGAAAACTAATACCTAGAATATAAAAACAACTCAAAAACTTATATTCCCATAAAGAAAACACCAAATCAAACATGGGCAATTGAAATGAATACACACTTCTCAAAGGAAATACAAATGGCCAAAATACATGAAAAAAGCTTAAATAGTGCTGACCATTCAAGAAATGCAAATTAAAACAACACTCAGATTCTCCCTTACTCCAGAAAGAATAGTGATCATCAAGAAATCAAATAATAAGAAATGTTTGTGAGGCTTTAGTGAAAAAAGAACACTTCTACATTGTTGGTAGGAATGGAAAGCAGTAAAAGCACTACATGTGATGGTTGATTGATTGTGTCAACTTGAGTAAGAGAAGCTTAACTAAATCAACTCAGCAATTCCACATCCTAGGGTGGCTTGCTGCCTCGTTGGTGTAAAGGGGAAATGAAGAAGGATGGATCTGCTTCTGTTTCTTTGGAGGAGCGCCAGTCTTCACCTTCATCTTGGACACTGTCTCCTGGCTTCCAGCAGAGATCCTTCAGCCTCCTGGCATAGACTCTCCAGCCTTACATCACAGACCTGTCAGCCTCCTGATACAGACTCACATGGGGCACTGCAGTGAGCTCCAGGTCTTCGACCGAATTCTTCGGTCTTCAGTATGCAGACAGACCCTCTGCACTCTTCATCATCTGACTCTGTGGGTAGCCGCTGTAAGCCAGTCTTGTAGATTCTTGTGTTATATCTGTTTATCTAGTAAACACTGACTGATACATTATGGAAATCAGTATGGAGAGGCCTCAAAAACTAAAACTAGAAATTCCATTCAATCAGCTATTCCCCTTTTATATATCTTCCCATCAGAGTTAAAGACATCATATTATAGTGATACATGCATACCCCATATTTACAGCAACACAATATAGAATAGTTACATCTTGGAAACAGCTTATATGTAAATCAATAGATGAATGGATAAAAATAATTTGGCATTTATACAGAATGGAGTACTATTGTGCCATAAAAAGAATGAATGAATGTGAGTCATGTAGGAAAATGGATGCATCTTGAGAACATAATGTTAAGTAAATTAAATTAGACATCCAAGCTTAACTATCACATGGCCTCTCTTATATGAGAAACCCAAAATATAAACAAAGAGCAAAATACAAGTTAGATAATAGGAAATGGATAGATCTTTTGCAAGTGGGAATGGAATTAAGGGATGGAGGAAGAGAAGGGGGAGGGGTTATGAAGGGGATGTAAATGGAATTCAGATGTGCTATGTACGTGTATCAATTTGCCATGACAAATGTAATTATTATATACTGCAAGCATGTATCAATAAAAATAAAAATTTACAAAATAAAAACAAAACCTCTATCTCAGCAGAATGGACTAAGAAAAACTTTCCTGCTAACCTTGAAGGAGCATATTGCCATGATATGAATTGCCTGTGGAGAGAGCCATGTAAGAGGGAACAGGTAGCAAACCTTATGAGCTGAGAGTGTCAGTCCTATGCCCACAAAAACCTGAATGCTGGCAGCAACTACATAAACTTGGAAGAACATCCTGAGCTCCAGTTGAAATCCTAGCCCTGGGCTGCACCTTGATTTCAGTCTGGTGGGATCTTGAGCTAAGGATCCAGTTCATCTCTGCTGGTAACTTTTGATCCAGGGGGTCTGACATACTAGTAAATGTGATTATTTTGAGCTCTGAAAGTTGTAGTAATTTGTAACACAGAAGTAGAAAAATAATATACTTATCTAAGTGTGCCATGCACACCTGTAGTCTCAGCTGCTCAGAAGGCTGGGGCAGAGGAGCATCACAATTTCTGAGATGATCCTGGGCAATTTAGTGAGATCTTGTCACTAAATAAAAAGGAAAAAGGCCTAGGGATGAAGCTCAATGGTAGGGTGCCCCTGGGTTTCCCCCTCAGAACTATAGAGAAAAAATAAAAAAGATTTGAAACCCTAATGTTAAGTGAAATAAATTAGACACAGAATCTTAAAATACTGTATGGTTTCTCTTATATGAGCAACCCAAAGTATAAATAAGGTAAGGAACAAAATAAAAGATAAATGAAAGGAAACAGGGCTGGGGATATAGCTCAGTGGAATAAGTGCTTGCCTAGCAAGCGCAGGGTCCTGAGTTCGATCC